>JANFAE010000128.1:0-242452 GCA_024613145.1 Pisolithus marmoratus
GTAGTGGAATATGCATCCCCCGACGCCGTGCGGCGAGGTGGAGGCGGTCCAAAAATAGCCAAACCAGAACAACAGGATAAAAAGCATAAGAGCTATAGTAAAGACGAGCAGAAGATAAAGAGTTCAAAAACGAAACGCGACAGAAACCGAGTAAAGCCAGGCCATAGAGATGATACTACTGCTACCATGGCGGAAGACAAGACTGGAGTTAACAACTAGTGATCGCGAACACCGAAAGCGGGGGAGCGAAGGACCGTGGGCATAAAAGACGTACGAAACCAGGTGCTGCCCTTGCCCAGGCCTCTCGACAGTCTGCCGCAATCGTACCTAGTCAAGGCCAGAAAATTGTGTTCTGAATTACCTCCGATGGTTGCAACCAATTGGCAGGCGAAACTAACATTTGGCTTTACCTGGAGTAGACATCTGTAACCGTTTTGAGATACACCTCAATTCTCCAGTTCCTCATCCTCATCATCCCTCTACCATACCGACCTCAAATTCACCACAGACATCCCACCGGGAACCCGCAGCTGCAGCCGAAACGTATTTAACGAAACGTAGAACGCCCTCGTCACGAAGTACGAGCAGCAAACAATTGAAGTTCGGCTGGACGGTCAACAATGTACTGTCATCTTCACCATCTTCTTTCGCGTCGTCATCCTGTTGCCTCTGTGCAACTGTTGATTTCGATGCATTTTTGGGTTCTGCCTTTTTACTTGAGCCTGAGCGGTACACGGCAGGATCATCCTCTTCGTCGTGAGGTGCCATGTAGCACTGCGAACATTGTCAACGAGTGACCCGCAATCCATATAGTACGATAGCATTACCTCCCACCCACCCCATTCGCCAGTCTGCCACCCAAACGGTTCTTCATCCTCTGGTTTAGCTCTACCCTTGCCTTTCTTACTTTGCTCGTTCTTAACTTGCGGGGTTAGACCCAACACAACGTCAAGTCGCGCATCAGTTGCCTCGCTTGTTGCAAGCGTGTAATCCAGACCGGGCCTGAACCTTCGAGCCTTCCACGGAGTAGCTCATTATAATCAGCCTCGTTAATGCGCTAAGCCATGCCCTGAATGCCATACTAGGGAAAAGCACATCCTGTAGTTTGCGTAGTATCCTCTCAGCGGACGAATCTGACTCTTGAGCGTTTCTGAGAATGCAGTACCGCCATTTGTGCGGAGGACCTTGAATGTTCCATGACCCTGATGCACCGGCGCTATGTGGTAGAACATGACCGTTCCGAGTGACACCGTCCAGACCATCGGCTGCGTCTGCCTCAAGTAGACTGGGTTCAAGCTCACTGATCAGAGCATCAGAAAGAAAGTGATGGAGCTCTAGACTTGATTCGGCTACAAATCGTGCCACGAGCGCTTTCATTGTCCTCAGTTGAAGGTATACTGGATTGAGAAAATGTAAAAGGAAGGCAGTATGCTCCGGAGATAACGGTGAATCGGGGTAGGGTGTCTCGGAAGTCTCAGGGTATTGTGTGAAGATGGTTGAGCTTGAGGTCTAGCCACCGTCGTATTGAGCCTAGCCATCTGGTGTACGAAGTAGATAGACATACAAGTTGCTCGCGTGAGCTTTTATGTTCAAAAGGTGCAGATCCAGCGACGTATCCCTCCTCGCCCTCCTGGGCTGCATGGAACCAACCGCTGATACTCAACCTCGCACAGCCTTCATCACTGACAACAACCTCCTCCACAGAGTGAAAACTTTTCCCAGGCTGTACCTCGAAAAAGACAAACTGGTTCCAACTGGGGGGAATAGCTTTCGAGGGTATCGTTTCCGGCTCCGGGACGTCGTCCTCGCCCAAACGAACGGGATAAAGTTCAAGCGCACCGCCCCATTCCTTCTTCCATTCCTGACCATAAGGGATGGGCATATAAAGGATGTAGGATACCAGGCGCGAGCCAATGACGTCGTCATGGTTGAGAAGATGACATCCCTTCGTGTACGAATTGACGGACATGTCCTGTTTGGATCCTGAAAGGGCGCCACAGCCAGTGACGGCTTGGATGAACTTGCGAAATTCCCTCGAGTAAAGCGCATCGCGCAGGGAGAGGAGATTAGGGAATAATTCGAGCTGAGCCTCTGAGAGGTAAGAAAGCGATGCAAGGTCGCCCGTTTGGTTGACCTGACCCGCATTTTTGTAAGCCTCGCACGTCCGACGACCCCGAACTCTACAGCTCTACCTTGTATATGTCTGTTTCCTTCTCCGAAATGAGAGCTCGTTCATGCATTCGTCCTTGACGCCTCGTAACAGATCATTCTGAAAAAGTTTTTCGATCACGGCAAACTTGAATGGTTCGCCGTTGGTATAATTTGTTCGTAGGAATTCGACGCTGCTCTCGTCCAAGAGCCCTGGATAAAAGCACGAGTTGTCTGTACTCGATATCGACGAGGAGTGGCTAGTCTTCAAGCGTTTTTGTCGACCACAGTCGGTATCGGACACTGGGGATGGCGATCGCGCCTGCACTTTGGCCATGCTTGACGAGGGCCTGTGGTAGATGTCCAGTCACTGCGCTCGTCCGAGTAGCCCCACAGAACACGCTGACCTGTTGGTTATGTAACGGCGTCTCCTATCGGGCACGGCGACTAAACCTGGGGATCACAAGCAAAACATCATCAGTGCACAAAACGCCACAACCCATACCAGCCCGCTGACCCGATCGACCGTTTACTTCTGCTTTGCCCGAGTCGTAAGATGCCGGATTTCAATTTTCTCGCAGCTGAATCGCATCCCGCCACAGTTGCACTCCAGTCCGAGAGGTGATGGTTGCTTACTGCGATTAACGGAGGCTGGTAACTACCGGAGATTATGTAGTGTGGAGTATATCCACGGACGAGTTGTGCCATGCCAACACGCTGGACCTGACTACGGTCCTGCTGCATGAAACTGTGGGACTGGCTCATTCCGTCTGGCATGCCATACATTAATATGGTGAGTAACTAATAACACAAGAAGCGTAGCAATGTAATGAAACATCTTGGACAACAATTGCGAGTAGAGGAAAGTGAAACAAACAATGGCATAGATCCGGGTGTGACTAACCAGTAAAGGTACGGCCAAGTGGGAGCGAATCTAAGGCTTTTCGTGTGTCAGGTGGACGGGTCCGTTAGAAGGGGCTTCCTGTTGCCCACCGCGGTGACTGTGTCGCAAGGACACCGCCCCACGACGGCTGACTACGACTGACCCAAACTTCTTCGGCGTTAGCACGGAGTTCCTGTGCCGCCTGTGATGACAACTGAGCAAGTGGCACAGGCGCGTACAGCGGCGTATCCACAACGTCCGGTTGCTTGCTTGCACTGAATCGGTTGGGTAAGATATAGACACGATGCATAGCAAAGTCGTCGATGTAATGCCGCTCAGGAGTCGTAGATGGAGCATCCTCATATGTCAACCCGAATCCTTCGTTGCGGACGAGATGAGTGTAATACCGGGATATCGCAAAGATGAAGTGAAGCTGTGATAGGAATCGGTTCAGTCAGTCATGGACATGCTTCGGCACAGCAGAAAAGCGTCATACCCTGACTACGATCACAAATAGAAGAACAGCCATAAAAACCATCACACCGCGCTCAAACCATTGTTCGCAATTCTCGGCGTTCAGGCCAAGGTCCACCGCTTCCCGGAGAAAATCTTGTTGCCGAGATATATTATCGCAAACGTTTGAACGAGATGAGGGGTCAATTGCAGCTGCAGATGCCAGACAGGCAAAGAGCGTGAAGGAGGCAAAGTCGCCTATCAAATAATTGCGGTAGATGCGAAGAAAACGAGGGACGTTCTAGGTAGATATCTGTGATGACCATCGCGAGTCTGCGAAAGGGCAGAAAACATACTTTGAGGATGCCTGCGATTCCAAACACACAAATCGCTGATGCTGCAGCGTAGTAGGCAGAGAAAAGGCCGCAAATAAGGCGTGCACCGTTGCGGTCTAAGGAGAATCCTGGACCTTCCCATTCACTTGCTGGCTCCCAAGACAGTGACCGCCATGCTCCGAAGAGGTGGGTTGCGAGGAGAAAGTTGAAGTTGGCACTAAAAAATGTGCCAGCGACCAGAGATGACCTGCAGTGAAATATATGGATTTTAGATACAACAGTTCTGGTGTCTTTAGAGCAGGTAGCAGATAATGGCAGAGCCCACGTTCAGTTGGCCCCGTATAGGCTTAAAGAGGGGTAGGGTCACACGAACGCACCTAGTCAAGAATTTACGAGCGCTCGACACTCGAAACATGCCGGAGTTGTCTGTCGGGCTTGCTCTTGTCTCCCTATGACTGGGTGGATTATAACGATGGAGAGCAGGTAGACAAGCAAGTTGCGTCGTGCTTCATAAATATG
Organism: Pisolithus marmoratus; assembly: GCA_024613145.1. NCBI lineage: Eukaryota > Fungi > Basidiomycota > Agaricomycetes > Boletales > Pisolithaceae > Pisolithus > Pisolithus marmoratus. The sequence continues at coordinate 4,339 of JANFAE010000128.1, forward strand.
ACTAACGACTAAGCCACTTACATAGGCCGGCTGTGTCTTCTTATCCGTCTGACTAAGCGTGACGTCGTACCAAGAATGACACGATGTCTTTTACGATCAAACCTTCTTACAGTGGAGTGCCGTCGGATCTGATAATCGTGACTGCTTGCTCATACGATTTTACCATATGGATGCATGGTCAGCGTACCAATTTTTCGAGTCGTACTCCGCGAAAGGTCATTGATCGTGTCATCATTCCAGTTTTCTCGTACATGCAGCATCCTCGCCGAGCCCTCGTGGCTTCTTCGCAGTTAGATGAGACCCGAGTCATCGCAATCTGATAAGAGAAAGTCCCTACTCGGCACCGGATTCCGCGAGTAGCTCATTCCCATTGCAGAACGTTCGAGACCATGACGACCGATGGTTCACTTTTAAGCTTCGGTGTGCACGACGCCCTAACCTCAAAGGGACCAATGCTTTAACCCGGTGGAGTCCATCAACCACAATCTCAACGGTCGAACCACGAGCCGTTTATGGTGCATAAGAGCCTTCCGAGTGGTTATTTTAATGTGCGACTGGTGGCGCGGCTGAGCGGGCTTTGGAAGAAGTACTTCGCCAGTGCATGTCGAGGTGGAAAATTACTCCAGAATTCATGTAGTTTCCGATCACCTCAATCTCGTATTTTTGTTATCTGTAGAATCTCTTGAATCTATCGGTGCGGCATCTCCGCTGGTGCTGGCCCATAGCCCTGCCTTACGAGTACCAAAAAGCGAGCTCCAAGTGGGTCTAATCCAGCAACTATGACAACACGCAGCACGGATAGCACTACGAGATACAAAATCGTGCCAAGAAAGGAGTGCGAACTACTAGCTCAGGCCCCATATTCCAGCCTTTCGGACACCCTCAACAAGAGCATCAACGTTTCCCAACATAGTACCCAATATTTCTTTCTTCTCGTCTGTTGTCCGCACCCCTTCAAAACTACCAATTTTCTTGCTGCCTGAATTGCTGGCTAACTCCGCATGAAACGAAGATGACATCTCACCGCAATGATCGGAATTCCCAGTGGCCCCGTCACGAAGGCGTGATGCGGAGCGTCCTTGTGCAACGCCAAGACGTGACACCTGTACCTTCTTCGGGCTTTGGGGCTCATATTCGACGTCCTTCTGCAACATAAGCATCGAGCAAGACTGAATGCCTCGGTGGTTCCCTTCAGAGATCTTCGTCACCGGCGGTGGAGAGTTGGGAGGTGTGTGCGGATCGTTTAGAACTGCCGACATTGAGTAGGATTTCTTAATGGGAGAGGGGATGGAGGTTGTGGCAAGAGAAGACATGGATGTGAAAGACGAAGGTGATGTAATTAATCTGGACGAAGACGAAGACGAGGAAGACGAGGCGGAGGCGAAGGATAAGTTGGAAAGACCCGAAGGCGGGCGAGGAAAGATTTTTGGTCTCGGCCGTGTGGAAGGCGTGTTCGGTCGCGTAGATGTGGGCGTAGACGGGGTTGATTGAGAGGTCGATGCTGTAGAAAGAGAGCCGGCGAGCCAGTCTCGTCCATCAAATAGAAGTAAAGGAATTCTAAACATTTCATCCTAACAACCAGGTCGGTACGAGTGATAAAAATGCAAGCAGTGACTAACCTAACTTCACGGGGCGTTCCAGCTCTTTTCAAGATCTTGACAACGGCTTGCACGCCGTTGACCTCTTCGAACATGCGAAGGGCGGGGGGAGAGTCGACAAGAATACAGAGCAAGCTGTCCAGAACGGCGGAAGAGAGGTGAGCGACGGACGAGGATTTATCAGGCGATAAGGATGTAACGGGCTTATCCACGCCGGCTTCGTGATCGATCATTGGCGTATGCCGCGAAGTGGTCAGTAGTGCTGTGAGGATCTTTGGGTCTTGAGCACAGCGGCGTCCACTTACACGAAAGAACAAACCTCAAGAGAGTATCGCCTACCAAGGAAAGCTTTACTGGACTCATGATGGAGTGCGACGCCTTGAACGATCGAGAGTAATTGGTACAATTGAGCACAAATAGTGTGGAGTTCCGCTTCGCGCTCCTCTGCTCCTCTGGTCAGCTGGGTATAATATTCTCTCGGGTGACATTCAAGCTCACTATTGCCAGAGCTTTTCCCCGATCCCAACGCCTCAATGTGGGGCGTCACAGTCTGTATCCAGGATATCGCCCGCGATGGAACTAGGGTCGAAAATTAGAGTTGGAAATGGTGCCAAGGGTAACATGTGACCAACCGTTGCATTCGAATATATCCTGGAGCTCTAGAAACACATTCATCGTATCATCCTCTATGTTAGGTGCACATGCTAATGCGAGTTGTTGCTCTAGGACGGCGAGACCACGGATTCGTCGCGATGGCGGAGCGTTCATGGATGTGATCTACATGTAGACCATTGAGTGCGGCTCCCGCCAGAGTCAAGCGATAGGCGCACGTCGTCGAGGACATCCTGTATTGTGGTTTTCATTAATCGGCGAGCAGTTGCCATAGATGTGGACGAACTTGATGATGGCTATTAGCGTGTTGTCAAAGGATGAGTTTGACTATATTTGGCCATCTACGCTACACAACAGCTCGACGTAAGTAGACGACAGGAATTCGGCAGCGCATATTCAACCACAAAAGCAGGAAGATACATAAGAGCAGGAAGGAAAAGAATGGTTAATAGCACGGGCAAATTACAGCGATGCCCAGCGACTCGATAAACGAGGAGGCATTGACATTTGGCCATCCACTTTGACGCGTCCTGGTCACATGACTTGACCACGTGAGCGGTTCGTTGTTGGGACAGATTTAATCCCGGGGCTACATACCCTTGCCTGGAATACTCTAATCGTGCTGTACGTACATCCACCTATGCAATTTTTTTGGGCGCCGATCTGTATTGTGTATGAGTTCCTGATAGGCAGAGCCTGAAGCATGTAAGTGGTTACACTCGCTATTAAATACACCGCGCCAATTCTTCTAGGGACCTTGGGCGTCCCTGATTGGACGCAATGCTTCCACCATTTTCCAAACTCAAAGTCCCGTCCTGCATCCGGCATCAGCCTGCATTCCGAAGATTCCCGCAGTATGCAATCGAGCTGACCACTATGATTGACAAAGTAACTAAAAATATCTCCGAAACTGAAGCCCCTAACTGTCTCACCTGAGAGCAAACCTGGAGATGTGGTTCTGTCAGTCCCTGGGCAGTTTGTGGGGCTTTTTCAAGAATGTTAGTCATCAGTCCTGTGCCATTCTGACATGTCTTCCTTCACAAGGTCCTTCCGTCGACCCTTTGAATGACTTCGTACCTCACCCTCAAGCAATACCCTCACTTATAAAGTCAATGGAACGATCTTTCAAAACGGCTGGAGTCGACATCGCATGCATGCGATCCCAATTTTATTCACATGTTATACAGAGATGAGGTGCTTGACTTTCATGGAACGTTCACAATCTTCTCGCAGGCCACTACCCCTGGACCTGGCTCAGTCAATTTGGCAGAAACGCCTTCCTTATTCACAACAAGTTTGCACTCTGCATGGAAGCCACTGGTGGTTCTGAAAAATGGACATGCTTTACAAGCCTAGCTTGGCCCACGGGCATCAGCACTCTTGTGAATTACGTTATGAGGGAGGTACACGTGCTATTCTGTGAACCATTCAACTTTTGGTTTTTTCAGGGGTGTTGAGACTATGTGTGGTCTTGTCAACCGGTAGCACGCCGTCAGTACTGTCAGTAATAGGTCAAGTAAAACACGTGTTTGTTTTTTCCCTTTGCCTTACCCACGCTTGTCACTAATTGATCCAGCTCGATACAGAGACTTGATTACGGCTACTGTATCACTGAGTCACGATGCCGTCGGGCGTCCAAAGACGGTCTGTTTCCTGGGTATCGCGTGTTTCTTGTGCTACTCTCCCCATCTCTGCTGACCGTGCCTATTCTTGTTGGTACCCAACTGAGGTTGAATTACAGTGCACATGTTATTATTTCCTCTAGGAATGATCTGCTCCAGGTTTATTGAGCCAGATGACAAGAATTAGCACATGATCTGTCCAAGCACATTGAAGTTCAAGATTACCAATTTTCTATAGCTGTCGGCACACCACTTAATTTCCGTTCCCTCACAAGGCTTAGACTCGATTCCAGTACTTCTTACACCTTCTTGTTCAGCCTGGACCCATCCTTTAGTTTCCGGCTTCCACTGTGTCAGCTTACCCATCAGTGCCGATAATGCAGGGGATGTGGTGGACTGTTGCCACGGGTGTTTATCCTGGATTTACTTTTTGTACTGCCAGGTGATGAGCACCTACATCCACCTCGCATTCTATAGCGGCTGGATCTTAACCAAGAACCCTCATTAGTCTACCCTCAGGTTAGATAATTTGCGACAAGTTGGCTAGCAGTTTGTGCAGTAGGAGAGACAAACTACGAGCTAACCATGTAAAATACGTCGGTATCAGACGTCTTACCGAACGTCACTAAACGCATGTACCAGGAAAGCCTGCCTCATGGAGTCCTCTATTATCTTAGTGCCATTCGAGAGCCATTCGAGAGCAGAGAAACAAGTACAAAAGAAATGGTCGGTTCTGGCCATATTTATATACCCCCGAACTGCAATGAGTTTTTGATTCAAATACTCTTCGATACCGTGGCCACCTTCCCGACCTGGAATGAGGACGGTCAATAACTGGCACGGCGGTGAACACTCGACAGCGGGACAGACTTACCAAGACCACTTTCCTTTACACCTCCAAACGGAATAGTCGCATCGCTAATTAATCCAGTATTCGTACCAACCATGCCAACCTCGAGCGCCTCAGCCACCCTCCATACCCTTCCAACGTCTCTGCTGAAGAAATATCCCGCAAGTCCGACGTCCGTATCATTTGCCAGCGCGATAACTTCTTCCTCTGTTTCGAACTTAACTAGCGCAGCAACAGGGCCAAAGGTTTCCTCGGTATTTATGGCAGCATCCGGGGGAACATCGGAGAGGACTGTTGGAGAGAAGAATGAACCGGCACAGGGGACCCGCTGCCCACCAACAAGAACCTGGGCGCCGCGCGAAACAGCATCGTCAATATGCCTCTTGACCTTGCCTATTGCCTTCTCATGAATCAGTGGACCGTGAGTCCTGTTGCAAGATGGGTCTCCATTCTACTTCTATATATGCGCGTGCGTCATGAAATGACGTACGTTGCCTCGTCCATGCCGTTTCCGACTCGGAATGCGACAACCTTCTCGGAGAGCTTGGAAGCAAAGTCGGCGTAGACAGATGACTGGACATATATTCGGTTAGCAGAAATACATGTTTGGCCGGAACCTCGGAATTTGCATGCGATGGCACCTTCAGTCGTGTCAGGTCTCAATTACCAGATAATGGAGGCGGTGACCTTCAACAGCTTTCTCTACATCTGCATCGTCGAAAACAATGAACGGAGAATTCCCTCCAGCTTCTATGGACACCCTGTCATACAGGAAGTCAGATGCAGGTATTACATTAACAGTAAACGAACGCACTTCTTCAGAGTGGAGGATGCCAGTCCATAAAGCAATTTCGCAACTGGCGTAGACCCAGTGAAGGAGAATTTCTTCACAATTTTATTCTGGCACAACTCGCGACCGACTGCGTCCACGTTCTTCTGTGTTGTTACGACGTTGATGACGCCATCGGGGACGCCTGCCCGTCGCGCCAACTAAATGTCATCAGTCTCTTCGGGGGGCTACGCTCGAGAGAAACGAATGTACCTCTGCTATCGCAAGCGCCGAAAAAGGAGTCTCCGGTGATGGCTTAATGATAGCTGTGCATCCAGCAGCTAGTGCTGCACCAAGTTTCCGCGTGATCATTGCAGACGGAAAATTCCAAGGAGTCAAAATGGAACTGCCGCCACTTTAGAACGCATAGCTCTGCGAAGTAGTGTACATAAATACCCACACGACACCTGCGACATCAAGTATTAGTCTAGCCCCTCGGTAACGAGGTGAGAAGCAACCGACCAACAGGCTGCTTGATTACAACATTGCGTATGTTCGGAAATGGTGAAGGAATATGCTCTATTGTACAGGTCAATGACGGCCTGGTTGGTGAATCACAAGTCAACATACCCCCATAAGTGCGAACGGCTTCCTCGGCTACAAGAGCTTGGGAAGGACACGGAGACGACGAGAAGATGGACGTACCGTACCACTATAACGAATGTCAAACTCGAATGGACGGGTAACGAACAAGGCTACGCATACTCACCTCAATGAATGAGGCACTATACGCGTTCTCTCCCTGAATCCGCATGAGCAAGTAGTCAACTGAACGAGATGCGAATTAGCCACCTTTCCCTCAGCGAAAGTCTTCCCATTTTCAAGCGTCTTAGTGATGAACGTTAGGCGGTGCACGGCAAGTGTGGAAGCAACTCACAATGATTTTGCCAAGGTCATCATGGTGTTCTTGCATGAGTACGTACAGGTGCTTCAGGATGTCATGGCGATACTATATGGCAAAGTTTTCGGAGGCGCATAGGAAGAGATAACAGCTTGTCGACCTAACCTTTGCGGTTGTCTTCCCCCAGGTTTTGAAGGCTCTGTCCGCGGCGGCAATAGCTGCCTTGGTCTCTTCAAGACCCATCTCTGGAACAGTCCCAAGCTCCTCTTCTGTGGCTGGGTCTGCGTACCATAAGACGTCTGCATATAATCCGGAACAAGACAATACTGCGATACGCACTCGTAACCAGTATCGTCTCGCCGTTCTGTGCATCTACCCACTTGCCATCGATATATCCTTGAGATTTGATTAAACCAGAGTCTTTGAGTGCCCACTGAGGGATGATATGACATAGTCTGCATGTTGGATCACCTTACTTTACCGTGTTACTTACCGAGCTGGTACTAGCCATTCTGAACAGCAAGACAGAGGAGTAACGGCTAGAACGGTGTGCAGCCGGTAGGCATGCCAATGCTCTTAAAGATGATGCAGCAGCTCGCGATGGGCATTTGAGGAGCATCATGACCAAGCCAGAGTACGACCGGTGGGAAGTGGCGATCGCCAACGTATGTATGATTTCATCACGCTCAAACGCCTCCAATATTGTCATGATTGGACATTATGAGTCTACGGTATGTACATAGATCGACAACCAGTAAAAAGGTCTCGTAAGGTCACCGTCTGCGACCCTTCTGCAATGTTTTGCCGACCTTCCCAGAATCCTCGACATGGTCGAGGAATCCAGCAGCCTCCAGTGCATTTCGTGCAGCGTGGTTGATATGCTTGAAACGATCGGGTCCTAGTTGTATGCCTCCGAACCATCTCGTTACGACGACCAACACGGCGTCAATTTCCTGCACGGAGTTAGAGTGTCGTGAACTGTGCACGAAGCGGAAAACCCACGAGGATGGACAGTAAGTGTGCCAGACGACTTCCTGCGGCGGTCTCGCCATCGTCATCGTTGTCTTGTGCGGGGCGCCGTCAGATAAACCCAGCAATCCAAGAACAGTGGTTATACCCACCTTGGTGAAGGACGTTGCCCACTTTGCACCTCCATGCGTGAATAACAGGATGGGTAGCCCGAGCGATTTGTCGATCAGACATGAGGTGGTCAAGTATCAGTGGTACCTGTCGATGGTCATGCCCCGTATGAGAGAGCACCCTTGCTAGGAGGAGATCAAGAGCCTGACCTGTGACGGATGAGATATTCGGCACGCCCGCCCTACGAAGACACTTTTCCTGTCCACGATCGGCTCGACTGCTATAACTTGGATCCCTTCCGGTAGGACAGCATTTCCAGGGGGATCGACTGGGAGGGCCTCCTCCTCCTGCTCGCAAAGAGGGGGATCTATCGGAAGAGTATCTGTATGGGCATCTTCGCCGGCCTTATCTTTGTGCAAGCGTTCTTGGTACCAATTCTCACACCGTTCTAGCACATTTTGCAATCCGTCGAAAACGCAGACAGTGCCTGGGGACCACTGCACTGCAGAGGTGGATATGAACGTTCGTAAAATTGACCCAAACAATGAAGAATCTACTCCGAATGCACCAATATACCGAGATAGGAGCTGGAGCTAGGGAGGACTAGATGCAGGGTATGAACAAGGGATGGAAACGAGGACTCGGATGGATACGTCCTCGTGAGCTGGAAGACTAGACAGAATTCTGGATGACCTACAGGCGGAGATGATGACGGATATACATACTTGACAGAAACCACATAGCGAATGGTCGTCGCGAGTTCGTTGCCGGGCTTTCCATTGGCGGGGGACTTCCACGGCTGGATGGTGTTGTCGCCGTAGATGGACTGCAGCACTAAACAGGACGCGCCAGGGTAGGCTCGGACTAGGCTGACACGGACAAAGAAATGGCTTGGGGGCGCACCCATCATCTCTGAGGCCACCTGTTCCGTGCCGGGATCTGCTAGTAGGTTCGCCATCGCCTCCTGTATCTCGGACACTGGATGATGCATGTCCATCAGAATAACGCCAAGCCTGGCTGATTGTGTGGAGTGATAACTTTGCTCGGCGTGCCTCGGAGACCATTTCAAGCCTAGACAAGCCAGCCTCCTTTATCCTAATACGTCTCTACTATATCTAATACTTAGATACCACCTCGAACCGCTCGCCTCCGGGCACCACTTACCCCAAATCAGGTTCCCCTGAGGCATGTGGTCGTCGGCTGTGCAACCCAGCAGAGACGCGCAGCAGAACGTAGCTAAGCCTTGACTTGCCAGGACGTGTACAGTTATCCTTCAAACTCTTTGACAGCAACTTCCTCTTCCGAAACCTTGCACGAGGACACTATTGCGGCGTCGCTGCGGTGACAGAGAACCCTCGTTCGACTGGCATCGGTAATTTGACAACTGTGGCAGTGTGACCATCGCGGTGAGGGCAAACGTCCGATAGTCGGTACCAGCGCCTACCAAAACCAGCTGGGCTGCACTCACTCACTGGTGCCGCAAGCTCATTGTATACCCATGCAGAGTACCCCCGAACCAATGGTTGGCTCAAAACGCGCCTATAGCCCCCGCCCACCCCCAGCCAAACGAGCGAAAGCTGCTCAGGCTTGCCTGTCTTGTAGAAAACACAAGACTCGATGCGAGGTCCTGGACGGGGAATCCGGAGTACAGTGTCATCGCTGCAACGTGCTAAACTTGTCCTGCTCGTTCGAGGATACCAAATGTCCCTTTGGGCCGTCCAGCTCGCGTGTCGTTGATATACCAAAGGTCGACCGGCGTGCATCCCTGCCATCTTCTTCAAGCAAAGTATCAGAGGTGGTGCTGGACAGTTCCTTCGACCCGTCAAAAGGCCTCACGAAGTCATGGGAGAGTCCCACTCCGGACTCCCCTTCGTCGTTCAAGGATCAGCCCCCAGACAATGTCGAGGTCGACCTTTCAGACCCAAAACGTCTCTTACCTGAACGACAGCGTCCATGGGGGCTGCTGAAGCTCCCTGGTGGCTTCGATGGCACTACCGTACCAATGCTCGCAATGCAAGCTCTCATTCGTTCAGGCGTCAATGGGGAGGATGCTTTAAAAAGCAAAATCCAACAATCACTATTCCATATCCTCGGCAGAGAGCGCATCCAATACCTTCTCGACATGTGCGTGAAATCCCTTTCGGTTTGGCTGTTGTTAATGCCCTGTCAGTTTCGAAGAATGCTACAATCCCTGGCTCAATCTACAACCAAATCATCACGGTGACAGCTCCTTCGTTCAACTCGCTCAGTGTTGCGTCGCATCTCGTCATCTCGACCCGTCAATCCGATCAGTCGTGGCCCCACAATTGTATCGGCTAGCAGACGAGGCAATCTTCAAGCAAGTATTCAGCCCCTTGCCATCAACAGACGCAATACATGCCACCCATATCCATTCTCTTTGGGCCCCTGTCGGTGATTCAGCATCCAGGGAGACGCGCGATGGTCGCTTGCTTGCCACGGCAGCTGTCAGCATGGCCATGAACCTCCGCCTGAGCGAAGCTATGACCTATGCATTAACCCTTGGCAAGGAAAAAAAGCCCTAACGATCCCCCAAGTTCGGAGCTCGTAGAAGCGCTCGATAAAGCACGACTTGTGCGTCCTCTTTCGACTACTTTAACATGTCATCTAAGAAACGACCTCTTCACGCAGTGGTTCTCACTTAACAATGTTGAGATCATGTATGACTTCTTCGTTCGTTACTGGGTTCCTTTTCTAATGCCTCCGTCCTTGAAGGCTTTCTCATGGTACAGGCCGTGATGCAATATCAGATTGCAGCAAAGTTGGTGTATGATGCCATCCCAACGACCTCGGTGGCTACTGTGCCATTGGCCCGAGACATGCGACTAATGCTTACCTCTCGCCTGCTTGCTCTCACTACCCATGGCCTCTCGTTAAGGCTTCAGTCTAACAATGACCTCGATGCGTTTTACAAGGATATGAATGACTTTCCTTACGCGTATGGACAACCTCGAACGTTTGATTGCCCCAGTTTACCTGGTACGTAGCTACCCTTGCTCATCTGGCGATTTGCCCATGCATTATTGACGCTGACTCCCAGTTCTTGCAGAACACGAAGTCTTCTATTTCACCATGCTACAATTTTATTACCAGACCTACCGGCTCATGGTCATCCTGCACGCAGTTGATGGAGCTTAAAGCGGGTATACGAAAATGACAAGTTAGACGAGCCTTGGTTCGAACGCGTGGAACATAACGGAGTTAAGCTCGTCATGGGCTGGGGATCGCAGGCGCTGTTGTTTGCAGGATAGTGCTTTGATAACCGCACTTTCACGGCCCGAAGATAGAAGACTACTGAGTGCTGCACCGGACAACTTCTTCGCAATGATAACGCTTGCGACGTTGTATGTCATTCTCTGCAAGTGGTCAGCGGCAGAGAATGGCGGTGAACAGCTTCCTGGGTCGTCCGACCAGCTCCTATCCCGGACTGTCGAACGATTGACTCTCATATCCTGCTCGCCAGACCACAGTGCGGCCAAGTGCGCGCGCGTCATCGAGGAAGGAATGTTATCAGTTCGGAAGAAACTCACCAGCCGCTTGCCTCGGGAAGCCCCCCGAACGACATGGCAACAACATCTCAATACGCCAGCTCAGGGTTATATAGAAGAAAGCAGAGGTACTGGATACTCGAATATCCCTCCCAACCAGTGGATATGCCGACGGAAGTAACGCAATATCGCCTCATTCTGCGGTTCCTCATGATCACGCGATGAACCTCCCACCCCTACGCTGCCGTCGTTTTCGATGAATGATCCGAACTACTTCAACTCTGAAATTTTCTTCGACAACGAATTTTGGTCATTGTTCATGGCCAACCTGTCAGAGGAAGGTGGGAATGTATATAGGAAGATAACATAGTCTTCTCATCGGATCTAGTCATATGTAGACGTGTAGCATGGATGTTTACGGCTCTTACTATTACCATTGTACCGCTAGTTCGAATGTAATTATACCAAGTCCACCTCTCCCAAAAAAGAGTGAAAACTCCCGTCAGGCTCATGGCCCTAATCATCGTATACGGCCAGGGAGTGCTTGGACCGTAGGGAAACTTATGTGGCGGGAAGGGGTTCCGTAGGTCCCGAAGAGAGATGTTTCGTGTCAGCATCAGACGAGGTGGAATCGTCTGACGAACGTGATCTATCCCAAGACTCAGAGGATACCTCCGAGGCGTTTGATCCAGACGATGCTTGCGAAGACGAATCTGAGTAGCTGTCAGTCTCATCCGAGTCATCATCCAACGCGTTCTTTCTTCTGCGCTTCGCTTCAAAGACTCCTAGTCCTAGGTTCTGTTACAAGGGCGTGAGTGTCCGGGTAAAGGTGCGAGCGAACTATCGGACCATCTCGATATATTGTTCTTCGCCTTCTCCTATGTTCTCGATGTCCAAGTTCTCTGGGTTTTGCTGAGCGAGGGCCTCGTTAGATGCATGAATCGCTGGAAGAAAGGCCTGAACTCGGGAGAGAACTGTCAGCGACACGTCAACAAGACTATTCCTCGAGTAACAAGGATACATACGTTCTGAGGGTGGTTCTATTTTGTAGGTTTTGCGGTCAGATATCCTTGGGATTATTGGGTCTGGGATGGTCGCTGTGGACGCATTGGCCCTCGACGTTTCGTTCAGCCTCTCGAGGAGGGTACCTGGGGAGAGGGTAATCAGATTTCTGTGCGGCCAGAGCAAGATAGCGAGCAGCGACGAACGAATCCGGTCCTGCCGTTGTTCTTCGTCTTCCACTTCCAGTACGGTATTAGGTTTTGCTTTTGGCATGATGGAGCTAAGAAATAGGAGACTGTAATCGTCGTATGTGTATATACTATGTAGCTTATTTAGCCTATTAACCCTGACTCAAAAGACGGTGGGTGGGATCAAACCACACTAGTGCTATCCAGCATGATGCCGACCACACCGCGCATCCGTGTTGTCGTTCAACTCCCATACGACAGGCCGGAGAACCCTCTACAAGACCCTCCTCATGTGCGTCACTTCATGGTCTGGCCTCGAAGAGGTGTTGAGCCATGGAACAGATAGAATGGAACGCCGAAAAGGCTAATATTCTCTGGGAAGTAATCGCGCTTTCTCGGACGAGCGATAACGGAGGGACCGACTGTGCGTATCGTCCGTCCCCCCGTCTCTCCTCATATCTAACACGAATGACCACAGGGAAGGGCCTCGCAGCACACCTTGAAGTGCCACTACCCTACCTTCTGTATCGCGCACAGGCCCGCTACGAGGAGGACCTTCGCGGTCTCAAGGACATCCCTGGGGTTCTTCCGCATACACCATCTCAGCAACCTGCAAGCGGAGCACCACCCTCTTCACGCCGCCCTTCGTCGTCAGCGGGCGCACTACCTCATCCAGGTGCGCCGCCGGTTAACGCACCAACATCAGCTGGTATCGGGGATCGGGGCCAACCACTCTCAATCCGCATACCCACTAGGAGGGTAAGTGGTGGCGCGGCCAGCGCGCGGACGCTGACGGGGTCTGGGATATCTGCCACCCCGCTTGGCGTTCGTCTGCGATTGAACTCGCTCACGCACAAGTCTCCATCCAAAGCCCGATTCCCGCATGCACGACAGGGACAAGTTAGGATATCTTCCCCTACGGCTGCTCTCCAGGAAACTATTTTAAGGCGATCTACTGCATCGCTCCGACCACCGTCTCCGTTTTCCGAAGGGGAATCTAGCGACTCGAGTGATGCTTCCGAGGTAATGAGAAGGAAGGAAGAGGAGGAAGAAAGAATCGCGGAGGAGAGGGAAGCGCTGGATAAGAAGCTAGCACAGCTACAGAAGACGATGACATCTGAGATGGTTGGCTTGGTGCGGAATCCTGCGTCCCAGAATAAAGGTAAGGAGAAAGAGGCCATACGAGGTCGCACACCTTTCCCAATACCAGTGGTCGGCGCTGCTACCGCTGGTTTATCTGGAATCACTCCAACAGGTTCCCCAGCCAAACCACGGTTCAGGGAGGACATTGGCACTGAATTCAGACAAGAAGGGATAGGTTTCGCACCTAGAAACAGGGACCATAGTGCGAGCGTTTCAAGCGTTTCTTCCCCACAGGGATCAGTACCATCTATTCCATCTCCCACATCTCCACCCTCACCCGGCCTCATACGAAACCCATCTTCTCAATTTCCTCCTCGTGGCCAAGGACACGGTCAAGCACAGTTTCATACACACGGTTTTACGCAGACGCATCTCTATCCACATTCCCAACCAGTTTCGCTCTCGACTTCACCAATGGCACGTCATGTCCCACCTTCCAAATCCAGCTCCCCTCCCGCGGTCTCTGTGCAGAACGCAAGGGGTCATGCGCAAGGGACAGTTCACCTGTATGGTCCACCGGTTGTCAGTGAAGGGGAGAGCACGCAAGGGAGTACAACGAGCAGCTTCAGTGATTTGAGTGGTAAGCCAGCGTCCTTACCTTTTGGGGACATATATAAAACCCTTTCTCCTACAGACGCAAGCGTTTCGCCGTCTGCATTGGAGAGTGCACTTATGTCTAATTTTCGTACAGGGGGGTCAAAGTTGTGGGTACTCGGCTGTTTTCTTGTACAGATATACTCATGGATGCACGTCCTAGGTCAACCATCGCGAGGAGTAGATTAGGTGGAAGGGGTACGCGTCAGTAAGAATTCTCTTCTCGCTGCATCTTGTAGATATATGTAAATGGTTGGTTTATACGTTTCCACCATAACATCGGGTACGACTGTGACAAAAAAGGAATACCCCTATCCATATGGCGGAATTAGCCGATCTAGCAATGACTTCTTCCTAGTACTTCCTTACTTGGTGGCTATCGAGCTGTGTACACCGACCTGCTGGCACCATCATCGATCTAGCAAGTAGGAAGCGGTAGTCGTTCACTAGTACTGACCATTCACAGATCCCTACCGAGAACCGCACATCTTCGAATATATAGTCATAATGAAGTTGACTTTTGTCAACCAGGATGGAGATGCGTACTTCGTCGAGATAGACCCCAGCATGCAACTTCACGACGTCATGGTTCTCCTCGAGGCGGAGGTGAGCTACGTATCTGCACACATGACTCTTGAAACAGACTGATGTGGTACCATCCCAACTATTGCGTATACACTCGGCGTCCCTCTGCTGGCTGGACTGATCTCATGCGACCGCGCGTAGTCGGGTATCCCTGTTTCTGACCAAACCATCTACTTTCAAGGGACTCTGCTCAGCAATCCCCACGCGACGATGACACAATTGGGGCTGGTGGAGGATTCGATGTTGTATATCAGGAGGCCATCAAGTGTATCAGTAGGGAGGTAAGTAACCTCAAGTTCATATGCTGTCATCAGTGTCGGGCATTTATATTACATCGTCCTTGTCGCTCTATGCCAAAATGGACAGACAGACCGGCGTCCAGGATGCAGAGACAGCACGACTACAATTGTTGGGTAATCCGGAATTAATGGCACGATTACAAGCAGTACGCATTCGGTATCTTCGCTTCTTGAGTCGCAAGTGAAATGTGTTCTTTTCCCCTTGTTTTAGACGCAACCGGAGTTATTCGAGGCTGCTAGAAATGATCCCGCCAGATTCGCCGAGCTTTATCATCGATTATCCGAACGTTTGGCCGCAGTTGAAGCTGAGCGTCAGCGCGCCATGGAATTGCTTGATTCTGATCCGTACAACGTCCAAGCACAGAGACGCATCGAAGAAGCGATCCAACAGCAAGCAATCATGGAAAATATGGAACATGCGCTGGAATATAGCCCTGAATCGTTTGGGAGGGTGACTATGCTGTAGTAAGCACATCTCCGAGCATACTCTCGGCATTCTTTCTGGTGTCGCTTATTTCAGTCTGACTTCTTCTGTAACAGTGTTCCCGTTGAGGTCAACGGCCGCCCTGTCAAGGCATTCGTGGACAGCGGTGCACAACAAACCATCAGTATGCTATTTCTTTCACTTCCACCATTCCATTTCACTATCTTTAACTCAGTGAGTCCGGAATGTGCTGAGGCTTGCAAGCAAGTCCTTTAAAAAGTTAGCTGCCCCACTGCCATACTTACATGGAGACCACGACAGTGTCATGCGACTTGTAGACAGGCGATTTGCGGGTATCGCGCGTGGCGTCGGTACAGCCAAGATCCTCGGCAGAGTACACAGCGCGCAACTTAAAGTAGGCAATGTCTTTCTGCATTGCTCATTTACTATTATCGAGGTGCGTCTCCTTCGTCATGCACATTGTGTTTGTGTAAACTGGGAAGATTTCTCACTCTCCAGGGCCGCGAGGTTGACCTCCTCCTTGGCCTTGACATGCTCAAGGCTCACCAAGCCTGCATTGACCTCCAGAAGAATGTTCTACGGATCCAAGGGTGCGAAGTCGAGTTCCTGGCTGAACACGAACTTCCCGAGAAAGCGCGCGCCTTGGAAATGGTTGATGAGATTCCACCTTCGCCTGTCGCCAACACATCTACGGCAGGAGTAGGAATGGGTGCAGGGGCAGGTGGATCTTCCATGCCGAGACACATCCGGACGCCATCCGGACCGGGATTGCACTCCTTCCCAGGAAGCGGGCAGCAACTAGGCTCTATGCCAGCAGCTTCCAACCCACAAGGAAGCCGCCTGAGGGCAGGTCAATCGGAAACGTCAAGATATCCCGAGAACTCTATCCAAACACTTATGGATCTTGGGGTAGGGAGGGAAGAAGCAATCAGGTTGTTAGAGGCTGCGGGTGGCAGCGTTGATGTCGCTGCAAGTATGTTATTTCTATGAAAGATGGTTCAGAAAGGAATGTGCAGCGGAAGAAAAGATCGTTTCAAAGAACGGGTCATGTAACTTGGACTGTGATCAACTGCCTGATAGGCATGTAGGACGGAGACCCACAGTGCTAAGGGACGGGGATGATATTTAGCCATAGATTCATGTCCATGTAGCACTAGCAATACCACACCTGACATTGCACGTACGACTAGTTGCTCGCGTGTCCCCCTCAATCTAAGACGTTCTCAAACGTTCAGATTCGAACCAAATTGTTGGCCATGAAAAGAAATACACTTGTTGAATGATGCGCCGACCTTCTGGAAACAACGTACATACATACAACGTCGATGTGTACCGTAGGCAGTGTCGTGGGGGGGAGGGGTTCCACCGCAAGGTCCAATATAATAAGGCACCAACAATAAGAATGTGGATATCTGTGCAGCGTTCAAGTGTATGGTGAGAGTGCTAGTAGGGCATTACCAAATTGGCGGTATCGGAACTGAACAGTTATCTATACGACAGTGGAGACACAATCTGTCGTCAAAGTATGAGCTTATGGGTCCGCAGATCTGAACTGTCGCGGCAACTGTCATGTCAAGTACTTAACTCAGGCGAAGTGACACGTCGTAACTTCCCCAACCTATACGTGTCTCTGGCTGCTGGTTGCGTGGGGGACCCGGTGCCTGTCTACCTTGAAGTGGTGTGGTCACTGCGAAGCTTCGCCGCTTATACGATACCTCTGGAAATATATACACACCTTTGGGCCAGTCGCACCAACGGTACTGCATGTTGGATAACCACTGACAATGCGGTGAGGGGAAAGTGCCACTACGGTTCTTCGATTACGAATTTTGCCTGTGTTAGAGGTCATTACCCACACCAGACTAAACTGAGTATCTTACCCGGTAGCACCATGCTCAGTAATGGTGATCTGCGGGAGTTCTCCAAGGCAAGGCTGGAGATGACTTGGCGTGCAGTGTGGGCTGACTTTCACGACGGAAGCTCTTCACGTGCAAATCGCCCTCCACTCATGTTACTGACGTCTCGCGCCGTGTTGCCATGCGCGAAGGTACATTTTCTGGATTGCATATGGCGAAGAAGTGTTGGTATCTGTACCGGATATCCGTCGGGACACTATAAGTCACCGGTTGAGCGCTCAGACGGATTTGGCGTGGCCACGGTTCACGAAATACTGCACCCACCATCTTCATCTCGCGTCTCCCAAGCCCAGCTAGAGACGTAGTTGAGCCAATTGTTGCCGCAGCGTAGTAATACAGTCATCACGCCATCGGAGTCGATCGCGATGGGCATCAAGTATGTTGCGTCCTCAGTGTTCATTTCCTGTTTCCAGGACTGATACACATCTTCTCTCCTTTCTCATGATCTACTCCATCGGGTGTCCTGCTCGGGTGTGCGCACGCACTTTGTTATTGCTGGCGACGCGCTGTGTGGCTCGCCCTATCACGATCGTGCGATCATCGGCACCTATCTCGCCACCTCCCGCAACCACATTGTTGTTGCGACGACCGATGACCCATGTCGTTGTGGGACCTCCAATACCGATGGTGATTCCCGAAAATGTTTTGGATGATGCTGAACAAAGTCGGGTACCACCTGTGCTTAAGCCTGTTTTTGATCTTTCCAACCCATTCCCTGCACTACCACCCATTCATTCAAAAGATATTGAGTGTCAAGTGTTTACCCACCGGAGTTACCATGGCCGGCCAAACCATGTTTTTGAAGATCATCCAAGAGATCCCAGCCCTGACAATGAAAAGTGAGTCACTTTGACCTTTGGCTATAATGTGGTATATTTCCATTATGTGAATGCATTATGTGAGTGTACCTATTAACTGATTACTACAGATATGAGCATTTGGGGGATTCTGTCCTCAGCCTTGTTGTAACTAAGGTCCTTGCTGATAACTACCCTTTGCTTCATGTTGGCCCTTCAACAGTATGTTTCTCTGGGTTGTTTGCAGTCTGAGAGCATTAATGGCTTGTTGTTCCTTTTCATCTATCAGAAACTTCAGTTCCCTGGTAGTGGGTAATGCTACCCTTGCAAATATCTCTTGTCAATATGGACTTCATCATCGTCTGAGGCTTCATGCTGCACAAGAAGTTACACTTAGAGCAAGCTTGAACATCCAGGGTGGGTGAATGAACACATTTATTATAAGGGGTTGGTGATCTAATGGTTTTGGTATGAGCAGCTGATGTATTTGAGGTAAGCTTGCATGTTTTGATCAGCTTTAACCAGTAAACATATAACATACTGATTAATTCATCATCCTAGTCCTATGTTGGTGGGCTCTACTGTGACCAAGGACTGCCTGCTGTTGAGACTTGGTTAAAAGCCCTTTTCATTCCATATGTAAAGGAGGCCTATTGCCATGTCAGAGCCCAACATGGTTTACCTCCAGTTCCACTTCCAGGTAACACCTTGACAATCTGTAAAGACTCAGGTGGCAAGGTTGATGGGGTAACTTCACAAGGTACTGATGAAGGTAGTGGCTCAACTCGTGGCCACCTGGCCCTTTTCAATCAATTAATGAACAAGAAACAATTGGATGTAGAATGGGTTTATACCAATGGGGGAGGAGATGGAACTGTGACAACTCCAATTTGGAGTGTCAAAGCAGAAGTTAATGGAGAGGTGTATGGAACAGGCAAGGGGAGGACAAAGAAATCTGCCAGAAATGAGGCTGCAAAGGAGGGACTAAAGAGGTTGGGGGTAGACATGTAGTTGCAATACACTGTATTTGGAGAGGATAGCAAAGGTGAGGAAGATACCTCCAAATGGCTTTTAATCCCCAAGACTCATATTTGGACACAGGTACTAGTTTGTTTGATACACAAGGACATATCCCACCTGCATTCTCTATTCACACCCTTACTGGCAAAGGGTTCCAAGCAAGTCCTGGAACATCATGGAACCCTTAGCTTGTATTGAGTTTGAAGAGACAATGGAGGTAGGATTTGTACCTTGTATACATACCCCCATACACTCCCTTCCCTTATCTACACATTTGCCATCAGGATGATTGATAGTTCCCCTGAATCTTGTGTTATGGTCTTCCTGTTTTACATTTCTCACTTTAGTACTGCATGGTTCCTGTCCACCAAATTCACACAATTGTTTTCTGATCAGAATCTACTCATTTCTTGGACCCTTCAGTTCTTAAGACTTCATAACCTCTTGTAAGGAACACACATACACACACACCCAATTCACATTCCATAAATCAGAGCCAATATTGAAATGCAGGTGCAGGTCATGAAAGACACCTCTCCCAGCAGATGCAGGTATCATGAAGATACAAGGATCTGAATTAAAATTAAATATAGAGATCCACACTTCCATATGTTATCTGGAGTTCTTTTGATTATGGCACTCCACCATTGGTCATTTTTGGCCTTCAAAGGAATTTCACTGTCAACCAGCAGTGTACCCCATAAGATACCAAAGGTTTTCTGTTAGGTCAAGAGGTGGGGAAAGTATGGTCAAGAAGAGGTGCAAGAGTGTCTCACTGGTCTGCTTAACAAGTTACTGGTTCCCAGAAATGCTCATGGGTGCAGAGAAGGTGACAAGAGATCTGCTACAGCACAGGGTTACACTGTCAACAGGTCTTACATTTGACTATGAACTCATGTAGTTGCAAGACCAATGGGATTTCCTTGTGGCCCCTGGGAATATGCCAGTGAACAGCTCATCTGACATGGCTATTGCAAAGCAGCCTAGTGGACTTAGGGTTAGTGAGCACAATAATCAATGCTTGATCCCTACTTGTGGATTGGGCATTCAATGATAAAAAACTGGATGAAGGGTTAACCCATGCACTATGGATGGATAAGTACCAGCCAGATACTATGTTGCATGTCAGGTGCTGGCCAAGTTATGCTAGTAGGATCATCACCTGGTGTGAGAGCTGACAGTCAGTAGCTGAAGGGGATTGTGGAACAGCTAGAAGTATAATGCCTGTGACTTTAGCAGGCTGTTGGGCAGCAATTATTGGGAATGCAAATATCCCTGGCATCAAGACCGGTGATCCTTGCAAGTAGTGTCACCTCCTGGCTTTTCTTTTCCTTTCATGGCGACCTATTACGCCCAATTTTGTGGCTTTGCAGTGTCGTCACAGTCTCGCCCACCTCCAAACAGGAAAAGCAAGCACAAATGCCGGCGACTAACTCCACGGACGTCACTTGCAACTCTCACTCCGGCCCCAAAGTAAACCCCGCCTAATCTTGTTGACGGTTTGTTCTTGAACTACATACTGACATCGCACGTCGAACACCGATCTTGAAACCAGACCATCGCCATGGAATTGACATTTGTCAACGACTTGGGAGATACGTATGTTGTGGAAGTGGACCCAGGTTACAGTCTCGAGAACATCATGGCGCGTCTCGAAGAGGAGGTGTGTTGTTCTTTGTCTGTTGGCGCATGCTACGACTGAGGGATCTCTATATCACCCATGCTTCAATTGTCATTTCGTAAATTGGTCGCCTGGGATTTGCTTCCGTTGGTGGAATTGGTTTTTCCCGAATCATGGATGGGCACGAGTAGTCAGGCATCCCTGTCCGTGAACAAGCTATTATTTTCAATGGGGTTCCACTTGTTGGTTCAAAAACGCTGCGAGAATTTGGTGTGACGGATAAATCGATGTTGCAACTTCGGAGACAACGAAATACCCCGGTGAAAGGGTAAATGACATCCTCTTTCTCGCCTTATCCTGGGGTTGCTTACACCGCATGGCTTGTGTCGCCCCTTTAAGACGCACAACTGGGCAGCCCATGGGTGGCCAGTCTTCGGATGGCGGGTTGCAGGGACAAATCGAAGTAGCTTCCCGACAACGAGCGATCATGGAGAATATGGAACATGCGTCCGAATATATTCCCAAGTCATTCGAAAGGGTGACAATGCTCTAGTGGGCCAAGCGTCTTCTCATTTGTCTTCCCACTGTGTACTCACTGCTGAAATACTAGCATTCCCGCCGAAGTCAATGGACATCCTGTCAAGGCTTTGGTGAATACCTATGCACGACAGACTCTCGGTACGCTACTCCTCACCCGATCGTCGACCCTTAACACTGACCTTTGCTTGCGTTCAGTAAGTTTGGGATGCGCAGAAGCTTGCGGGTAAGCCTCCGAATCCACACATTTGGCACCAGTGCAGGTGCTGAGTCTATTTCAGTATAGTACAGCTTATAGACAGGCGGTTTGAGGGCACTGCACATGGCACTGCCACACCGAACATTGTTGGTAGGGTATACAGTACACAGCTGAAATTCGGGAACTTGTCTCTAAAATGGTCGGTGACAGTCGTGGAGGTAGGAGCGCGTATTGCGTGTAACCTCCAAACTCGGAACTTACGGTTGTTTATATTCCCAAGGATCCCGGTGTTGATATGCAAGTTGGCCTTGATGTGCTTAAGGCCCACCGGGCCTGCATTGACCTTGAAGAGAACGTTCTCCGTATCCAAGGATCTGAAATTACCTTCCTAACCTGAAGAGAAAGATGTATGATGAACATATGTAGAAAGGATTCATCTTCCGCTGCGAGCTCGACCGAAGAGTAACTTTCGTTGCCGGTTACTTCGGTGAAGTCTAATAAGGGTATATTATACAAAGGGGGGGGGGTACATTTAGGTATACATAGTTCGTGTAACACCACTAGGAATACAAATTTCTGCATCTCGTCCTGCCTGCGATCCAATCCAAACACGTTAGATTAAACTGACTCTCGTCCTTACTAAACCACCTCTCCAGTTTCTCATTCCTGCACTTCGATGGTGCGAGGAATCCGCTTGCATTCTTGCAAATGCGTCCTGTATATGCTCAGGCCTTAATGCTGTTCGTGCTTCGGGAGGTGGCAAGAACAGCGAACTAGCAGGGAGAGGCGTATCATCGTCATCATCTTCCTCGCCCTCTATTTGCTCCCTTCTTGCTCGCTTTGCAGCCTCGGTTTGAGAGTTGACCTTGCGCTTCCCAAGAAGAGGGGAAGACGAAGAGGGTGCATAGTCGTCACGAAGGTAGGATTCTTCTAAAGACTTTTTCACCTCCAGGCCCGCGAGTGTCAGTGATCGAACCATCTCGAAGGCGAGGAAACCGACGATGTCAATAGTGTCGTCGTTAGGTCTCAAATCCAGGTGGGGAGGGAGGTTGAGGAAGTCGCGGAATCGTTTGGCTGTGGTGTGTGAATTAGCACGATAAACGTTGGCTTTTATCCAAATACCCAAACCGCGAAGAGCGATCATGCTCACCCTTGCGATACGTGAAACTTGCTTGCCTGCAATCTGAATAATGTTGATATTCTTCTCTCGTCATTTGCCTTGTTGCGTCGTCGGCCTCCTTCAATCTCTGGATACTGGCCTCGTGTGCTTCAATGTCATCCTCGTCTTCTTCGTCGTCAGATTGGTGACCCGCCTGTCGGAGTACCTCAGAATATATTGTTGAAATTTCCCAGGGAAGCTTGATCGTTATTTTTTGGGCTTTGGCGGCCAATTTGTCTTCGTAGATAGGTGTTAGTCATGAGCGACGTGCGGCCTAGATGAATAACGCATAGAACTCACCATCACCGTCCTCTAGTGCCTCTACCTCCATTCCACCACCACCATCCCCCCCTGAGTCCTTGGCATGCTTCCGCACGTCCTTCCATGAGAGATACGTACGAAGCCGATTTACCTTGCCACGGTCATGTCGAATGAGAAAGATGAGGTCTTCCGCGGTTATAAATTTTGCGTTACGACGGTTGGTAAGAGCGCGGGCTTGCAGTATCTTGTGACGTGTGGTA
This sequence comes from Pisolithus marmoratus, assembly GCA_024613145.1. Lineage (NCBI taxonomy): Eukaryota > Fungi > Basidiomycota > Agaricomycetes > Boletales > Pisolithaceae > Pisolithus > Pisolithus marmoratus. The sequence continues at coordinate 27,303 of JANFAE010000128.1, forward strand.
GTCGTTTTGGGAGCATGTGGAAAGGAGTGGACATACAAGTTCGATAAGCTGGCTGCGGATAATGTCCTCTACAAGATTGACAGTCTCATGATTGGGGTCCTGAATCTCCCCAAAGACGAACATCTACCATGGAATGGCGTGCATGCATCGATAATTAACTGGCCATCGTACGAGATGCACTTGACACCACACACCATCTGAGATATCTCCTGCGTGTATTTGTAATCCCTCTGTCCATCAGTTTTCTTAGCTAGCTGTTGCGCTCCCGTCAACGCCGGGAGTGCTGTCGTTGTACTCGTTGGTGTTGCTGCAGGCACGGTAGTTGTCGCGACATTTACTGGCCCTGTCGATGAAGCAGTATGGGGTAGTGGAGGGTTCCCTAACGATGTTGCAGACGACGGCGCTGGTGTCGAAGGTGCTGGTACTGTTAATGGTGTGCCTGTGTTGGTGGTCTGAATGGGAGGAGGTGCTTGTTCAGGTCGCTTGTAGTAGTCCATCGCCCACTCGGACATCTCAGCCAGGTCATTATCAATTTAATAGGCGGGCAGCCAAACAACTACAAAGGAATCTTAAGTTATTCAAGGACCACGATGAGCACGCCAACAGTTCAGAGCTTGGAAGAGGCTGCTACGATCGCATCCGAGTTTATATCAAGTGAGTACAGCGTCGCATCTTACCAGGTGTGGAGTGCTTATATACAGCGCTTGAGAACTTGCCAAGCGAAATTCAGTTCCTTCTCCAGGAACTGCGTGCCAAGGAGACCCAATCTCAAGGTATGTCACCGTAACCAGTAGGCTACCTTTTAACTTGTACATCCACAAGACCTTCAGCAAGAAATTACTCGCGACAGTCACAAATACATTCGACATGTCCTTCGCTCTGATCCGGAAGGTTCTTCTAAAGACAAAGACAGACCTTCACCCACACCCCCAGTCGAGAAAATCAAGTCAGCTCAAAAGACACTCGATCAACTCGCAGACGCGAAAGTTGCCATCGCGGAACGGATCGTAAACTTACTCTCGCGGAAGCGGTCACGTCTGGACTATGACCTCGCGCGAGTGCTCGCGTTGCAGGGCGAACCCGATCCAGCTGCTATTGTTGCAGGTGCGGCTCAACCAATTCTGTCGTCTGGTACGGCTATTGGCTCTACTGGCTCTGGGTATATCCTTGGTGGTCGGAACCCTGCTGCGCAGATCAACGAAAGTTTGAGGAACGCGTTCGCGGGAGGTATGCCAGTCCCCTTGTCGGCGGGTGGAAGTCTAGCCCCTGTCGGTACTAGAAGCGGGGTGGAAGAGTCTGCATATAAAAGTGAGTGCTTGTCTCCAGGATGCCAACGTGATTGAGATGTGACGAGTTTCTCAGAGCGCAAGTTGACTACGCAGGAGTCTATTAAGTTGCCGTCCCCTGCACCATCGTATGTGCCCTCCACTGGGCGGGGACGCCGCAAGAAACGGGGGGTATCATCCGAGGTAGACGATTTCGAAGTGGAGTTCACAGAGGAGACACAAGGCGCGGAGGATGCAGAGGGTGAAGAGGTAGATGGCGAGGAAGGGGATGACGGGGAAGACAAGGAGTTGTACTGTTTCTGCCAGAAACTGAGCTATGGTGAGATGATCGCATGCGACAACGCGGGTTGTGCCTTCCAATGGGTAAGCATCTTACTCCCTCTCCATCGCATTTTACTGATCTCAGTCCCAGTTCCACCTGCCGTGCGTGAACCTAAAGCAACCGTTACCGGAACGATGGTATTGTGCCGAATGCACCAAGCAGGGGATGGGCGCAACCTCTGCAACCGGTCGCAAGGGCCGGAAGAAGTAGACCGTTCATCACGGCCAAAGATAGTGCAAATATCCACTCACCCAGACGACTGACGAAGTTGACCGTTGGGGGCCGTGTCCATTGTTACATCGCAGGTGGGGCGCGATCAGATCACCGCCGGCAATTCGTTGGGATCCTTGTCTTACACTCTGGTCTTCAATCCGTCTGATTGTTTCGTAGGACTAAATCCGCTGTCTACACGCGAAGATAGTCATAATTATGGAAAACGGACATTCGGAGATTGCTCACGTATGATGGCCTCAACCTCTCGCGTTGAGCCGTTTTTCTCTGCGACGTACTACCGAGCTAATGCCGACACTCGGCGGCTCATTATTTTTGTCGTGCAAGCATTCTTTGGACACTACAGGTTACTAATAACAATAAGAGATTTCCAGCTTTGTCAACTTTGGCACAGGTAATGTGGAGGAAGTCCAGCGAGTGGCGGAGTCAGAAGCAGGGAGTCATCGAATAAAATGGAACGGAGATTTACGGAATACCGGGAGAGAGTCGTTGCTCTTGAACTCATCTGGATCGGCTGGCGTGGGATGGCTGACCGCACATTTCAATCTCGCCAGTATGATGCAAAGAACTTACCGGGAAAAAGAACACCCTCGCCTGCCGGAGCCGGAATGCTAGGTTCACGGCTCTAGGATACGATCGACAATGTTTGGCTAGTTTACCGTTCCGTGCGTCCGTCCGTTTCGTTTGGCCTTGCTTTCCGTTTTCGCCATTGCGTCCATTCCACGTCGCAGTCAGAGGAACAAAGTCGTTCGTAAATATCATGAGACGACCCAAGCAGACAATGCAATCCAGAGAAGCATCGGTTCCAAGATGTAAATCAGCATATTCTGACCCCGTACCTCACCACATGGCCTGCCGACGATGACACCCACGCCTGCCGATGACATCGAAGTGGCACGATCGCAGTTACATATGAGTGAAGTTTAAAATCTCACGAGCGTGAGCCCATTTTTCATTGGGTGCGTGTCAATTTTTCTTAACATCGACGTGACACGTTGACTACTGTATGTAGCTTGACAGCCCCATTCCCTGCTTTTAAAAAGTCTGTTGCTCGTATTACACCAATTGGCACTATTTGTAGCTGTGCACGTATCGCACCGCCGATTGCAACAATTACATAGAGTGACTTTTCAATCCTACGCGTTGAAACATTCTTTTCTGAATATCTGACTCGGTGGACGATAGTAGCGCAACGAGGTTGGACCCCAATCGTGTCAGCTGGACTACATACCGTCCGACGACTCCAAAGATACGCTAGTAGCCAGTAGGCTCCGAAAAACTTTTTTTTCGGGAAACAGCAAGTTACCTGCCCATGTGATCACGTTACTGCCTCGATCTACAATATCTATCCCATGACCCGGATCCTGCAGATGCGCGCTTTCTGTAACTCCCGTCACCCATGCCAGACGTCAGAAGGGCTGTAACCAAAAAAAAAAAAGTTTGTAGTTGGTGTGACAGGCCATTGAGCGCTCCCCGGTGCGGAGATGGGGAGCTAAGGCTAAGTAATTCCGACTCCGCATACACCGATTGTTTTCGTTATGTAGGGCACCAATTAAACACTGCAGTCCATAATAGTTGGTAACTGATCTCTCTGTTCACTCTATTGAAGGCGCAAAAATGCAGTAAACGTGCCCCATTGCAGTCCAGCCATGGTTGCGTGTTCAAACCTAATTTAGTGTTCCTGTGACTCCTATCTGTCAAGGTTGTTACACAGCTCCGCAGCAGCAGCTTTTCCACCAGCTCCAGCGGAAGCTGCAACTATGGCTTTCACGTACTGGACACTCTCTGTCTGGCTAGGGCCTATATATATATCATTGGTACCTGTGGCTCCCAGATTTCAAATGTTACCGGTGCTCCGCCGCCCCACAGTGTATGTCCACATGTGACGGCAGTGCTTCAGTACAGGTTTGAAGATTTGGGTTGACTGGTGCGGTATCTGCCATGTCCACAACCTTTTGCAGACTACGCTTATTATTCGTTCGCACGATATGCATGGATACGATTGTCTGCATTTAAATCGCCCTTGACTCTTCTTTGGTCAAATAGGAGAGGTAAACATGCCTTAAAGTTACAGTGCCTTCGTCCCTTTGGAGGCGCTCTGGATTCGGTACTCTTTTATGGACTCTTGAGGCGCTGTTGCGCTCTTCACTCCATTTGCGGCTGGCCAATCAGTACACGAGCAACCGTGGCTCTGCACCACGGCACATACCATAGTTGACCGCAATGCTCAGTGATAGTTGGAGCTAATGGCTCCCACAATATTGTTACAATTTCAAATCTTGCATAGGATTCAGGAGGTCGGGGAACCAACTTGTCTCGGAGGTGCAATAGAATGCAGCTAAGGACGCCCGAAGCCCGTGTTGATGATGTCCACCTTCATTGAACCATCTATCCGTCTGTGAGAGGTGCCCGGAAACCTACTGACTTACCGTGAGATATGGACATCACGTTAGGTAGGCGGTCAGAAGCAGAATACAATTGACCGATCGCGTTTGGATGTGCCAATGTGGCCGCGCGCGGTCCAGTATTCATTCTTGCAGTGTGTCAAGTCCAAAACATGCCTCACGAGATCGTGTAGCAAAAGTTCTTCTCAACCAATCGTCGTTATCACCGTGCCGTACTTGGAACATGGACTCGGGTCCATACTGGGAAAAGAACGACAGGTTGATCCTTGTCCGTCGCAACATGTATATTTAGCCTGGGAGCTGCGGCACTTGCTGCAGCGCCCCTGAGAAAAGCGTTGACGATTGAATTCTGCAAACAGAAGTATTGATATTATGTACATACACGAGTACTTGCAACAGAATTTTCGGGAGCGATGATGCAGTGGGTTCTGTATCGGTTGTTTTATGTACGCTGTGGGTGATGGAAGAGACTGGCGACGTATGCAGTATTCATTAATTATCATGGCGATGCATCTATCAACTCGACAACTCGAGGGAAGCTGCGCAGATACTACCCACATGCATGCACGCGAGATAACTTTTTCCCCCTGGCTGTGAGAGCACCCGAAACGATGTTGTGCAGGCACGGCTGCGACCCATCGCGGCGACATATCGAAGTGTTGTGCTTGCATCGCCCGCTGAGCGTGCGCCTTTTTTAGCATCTATTCATTCCCATGTTCTGTGGCACTGCTGCATCGCAAAACTGATATGATCGCGGCGTAGTATGAAGTACTACTACTTGGGGGAAGCTGAATCGTTGGATGCTGAAAGGCAATCCGTTCGCTAGGCTCGTTGTGTTCGATGGCGGAGGGCATGCCATAACGCTCGTGACTAGGTGTGGGGGAGATCGTTTCATCACTCGAACAGCTCTCCAGTGAAAGAAGTCGGCATACTTTACATGGTCGAACCTTGTGTGCTCCACTGATACGGTTCCATCAACCAGGTATTCTCGTGCCTCATAAGACGCATATCGGGGGGATACTTTTCCAATCGTGGGTGCTCGGATTTTCATAGCCAGGACAGCCAAAGTAAACATACTGATTGGCAACAGCAAGCTGTTTCAGAGTATGCGAAGGAACAAAGGAAACAGAGTACAAGGAAAGGAGAAGAAGACTCAAGGTCGCCAACATGATGGACTATGACACCGCGCTCATCACGATCACACTTGCCTGTGCAAAAGGCAGGGCGTTGCCGCGTGTGCCCGAATCGCCCGACATGTCCATGTGTGCTGCGACTCCGCGGGTTGCCCTACTATACGTGTGGAAGGGAGGGACTTGATCGATATTACTGTGCAGAAAGGAGGCTTCCTGGTGGCGGTGCGATGGGAACTTGAAAGGTGGCCGGCGGAGACGTTGTGGTGGTGGGAAACGGAGGGCGTGCCAGAAGTGGGTAGATTGCGACACGTGGAAGTGACACAGCCATCGGCGAGCTGTGCGTGAGAGAGTACGTAAAGTGCCAGTGTTTATTTGTATGTGCATGTTTGTTGTTTGTACACGCGATAAGGCTAGATCGGAGATCTGGCGGAGTCCGGAGGTATGCGGGATGTTCCGATCGACCCGAGATAGCGGTATGGGTAGAAAGAAAGAGTAGCCGGGATCTGGGAATGAGATTGCGCTATTCCATATAAAGAATGTGCCATATATGGTGACGCGGACTCGTTTCTTATAACTAATAAACTTCCTCGTCGTCGTCGTTGTCGTCGTTGTCCTTCGTCGCTGACGGTTTTATTTTGTTTTTGTTTTGTTTTTTCATTTTTCACCGAAAAAAGAAGAAAATAAATGGACTTTGAGGCGTCGTCGTTCTCTTCGCCAGCGTCGTATTCAGACTCGTCGTCGACTCCGAGGACGCCGTCGCCGAACGCGACCTTATTACCGGAGATGTTCAGCATCGGCATGAAACATCACCCGATCACCGAGTCCACCCTCTTCCATGGCTCCGACCCGCTGGTGGACTACCCATACGCTCAGTCCCCGTCTCTGCTCCAGGAGCTGTACGACCATCCAACCGAGTCGTACTACATCGACGACCAGGCCCACTACAACGAATGGCAGCAGCACCAGCAGCACTTCTTCCGTCCCCACGACCACACCGTCATCCGTCGCGCCACATTCCCCTATGTCAGACACGACCAGCTCTCCCCATACCCTGCTTCCCACCTCTACGACTTCTGCGCGCCCATGTACCATGACCCTGCTGAGCCTTCCCACCACCAGGCAATCAAACTCGAGGATACCCCGCTCATCGTTCCCTCCCAGCTCGGTTACTCCGCTCATGCCATCCACCCCCACCACCATGGCAGCCCCCCCTCCTACCTCTCACCTGCAACCGGTGGGACCGTTGCCATACAACACACTGACGACGCCGCCAGCAAAGAAACCCAGTACCTACGTCGTCGCTGCTTCAACTGCCACACCACCGAACCCCCCTCATGGCGTCGCTCTACCCTTAACCCAGGGAAGATCGTTTGCAACAAATGTGGCCTCTATGAACGCACCCACCTCAGAGCACGCCCCCTCCGTTTCGATGAACTCCGTGCGGGTGGAAAGACGCGCAAAACTACTGGCGTGGCTCAGTCTGACAAAAAGGGTCCTAAATCACCCCCCGCTGCTGTCACTTCCTCGCCACAGGTCAAGAAGGAGCCAAGAGAATTCGGTCTCATCCGTCGGCCATCTGTTTCCAGCAGTGTGTCCAGCGGTGGCGCTCTAAGCGACTGGGACGACAGTGGTAAGGCATCGCTTCCTTCGCTTCTTCCCCTTTCTCACCCATTGCAGTGTCTGTCTACTCTTCTCAACCCCCCACCCCCGGATCGGCTTCCGGCCAGTCATCTGCCTTCCCCTCCCCTGCCGTGGCAACGTTCTCCATTCCTCGCTCTTCTCAAAGTCCTCCGGCTGACAACGGGCTGCAGGCCCCCATTCGTCTGCCGAATGCCCCTCTCTCGGACATTGCATCTCTCCAGCAACAGCAGTCACAGCAGCCCCACCCCACACCGAGAAAGGCTGCCACTGCACCCGGCTATTTCTCCCAGCCGGTGGCATATCAGGGCCATGTACAGTGCAACGTTTCTTTCACATCCGATTCTCCCGCTCTCCAAGCTTCGCCAAAGACGCAGCTCTTGTCCCCACCGATGACGTCCCCTCTCATCCTTCCTACAGATGTTGCTGTGCCGAGTTCGTGAACGCACTCGATGTTGGACACGTGTATCCCGATCATGATGCTCATTCTTGGTTTTATTTATTGCCTTTCGACTTCGCACGCCGTGGGATGCATCGTTTTCGACCAACTATCACCCTTCATCGAGGCTCTTATATATTTATTATTCCTCGTGTACACCACATCTTGTTCTGAAGCGACTTGGGAGCGGCAGAAGGGGGCACCCAAAAACGTTCCTGGGTATTTATGGCCACTGCGATCGGTAGCGGCCTCCACTTGTATCGTACACCCTCGCGTGTTATCCCGCACATCCACCCTCCACACCTCGCCCAGCATACCCCTTTCTTCCTCGCCGCTTTTCTCGTTGACTTCTCGTGCGGTGATTTAGATAATACCCCCCCCATCTCTCTCCCGTGCACCGACATCGCTGCTGTGTTTTAATACCGCCGCTTGTTTTTTTGTCTTTCTATTCTCTTTCCATCTTCTTGCACGATGGCCGTAGCGGCGGCGAGAGAGTGTAAGGCCCGAATTGTGGGCTGCCTTTGTCTTTCATACCTCACTACAAAACAAGAGAATCCTTGTGTACTTGTACGAACTAAATCCTATAGGAGCTATTTAGCTATGGAATGGAATTCTAGCCTTCTTTCTACGCCCTTATTTTATCGTAAATTATGTGCTTGCTTTGTGCAGTGTTTTGCATGCTTTGACTCCTTGGCGGCTAAATCGATCCAAGGTTTCGCACCCGTCCTTCCAACTCGAGCAACAATTATGCCCCCCAACTCTGTCCAAACAAGGTTCTCTCAGGTGACGTGCTGCAACATTCAGTATCCAGTGAAAATTTTTTTCTTTGACCTCCTTGTTCTCTTCTCACTCGCACGTGCGGCCGATGGCGTTAGCTGCACTAGCGTGTGTATTCTTGGCCCTTAATCCTTTGCCGATGGGTTGGACGCCAGCGGTGCTCCACACTGACCAATGAAACAATGCCATGCCATAGGCCCCGTCGCATCGCATTGCACACCTTGCTCGTTCCGGCGGGATAGGTCCACCAGATTCTCGGACTCATTGGGAGGTGTCAGCTTGAACGGTTTATCCCTCCCTTTCACGCCCCGTCACCCGGACAGTTGTGGTCTTCTGTGTCAGGTCACCTCCTATGAATATGTATAAAGCTGCCGTTGGGAACGGTCTTTATCCATTCGGCGGTGGGGGCGCTAGTAGTGGTGCCTCGTGGTCAGCAGTGGGTGTGTTACATTACACATCACTAAGCTTCAGCTTCCGCCTCGTGTTTAGTCACCCGCGGAGTGTCAATTGCGTGGGGGCCACTAGGAGGGTGCTCTGATTTGCTGTACCGAGCGAGCCTACTGATAACATTGGGCAGCATTCCACAGCATGCCTAGTTGTGTCACTTGGTCTCATACTCTGCCGTTGTGGACCCTTTGCAGACATACAGTGACACAATACGCAGGCGCGCGAGGTGGATTGGGGATGCTGTGACCCTCACTTCTATTTGGCTAGCTTGTGGCAACCCAGAATTCAAGGGGTCATATTGGGACCCAATAGTAATTGCGGTCCACTGCAGCGTCTAAACCGTTCCTGTGCCGCAAACTGCGCTCGGCCCTGCACAGCAGAATGGATTCTATTAGGACTTCTTACTGAATCGGACCAATACGAAGTCAGACTTTGTCCCAAAGTAGGTTCGTCTTTATTGCTAGTGACGGCACAAGATGAGCCAAGCTGTAACGAGGGCGCAACTTGCATAATACATAATACGGTGTTTCTCTGTGTCGTACTGATTGGTCCTGCAATTTTAGACTTGTACTTTTTCAAAACAGCCAGCGTGTAGCAGGGCGAGGGGGTTGAAACCGCAATCGAGAGACGATAGTAGCACGAGGAGGGATGTCGACACGCAGAGGCTGTTTCCTTTGCAAACGTTGCCATGAAGATAAATTAACCTGCTTACCCTGCCTTCCGGCGGCTAGTAGTACTTGAGGAGAGTTGAATGAACGAGGAAACTTTGTCATTCGCCGGAGCTACGCTAGAAGCCACCACCAATTATGGAAAAGTGCGGAGCTAAACGGCACTCACGCAAATTCTTACAGGACGAGGATACGTACGTTGGCGGCTCGCTGTACTTGCGGCGCAGGGGGAAACTTTGATAGGGTATGCTGCGCTTGGAAAGAAGACTTGACCTTCTCGACCCAGCATAGGAACTGCAGGATGTGTATGACACTGGGACGACGCGTCAGTCCGCACTCTAAAAACAGAGATACCACTAGTCGCATAAAGCATGAAACAGAGTATTATGTTCCTATCGGCAACGCGGGCCCCGCTTCTCCTCCCCTTCCCCTCGGCGCCTGATAATTATTACCGAGAAGTGTACGATCATAAGTACATAAAAAGCGAGATACAAAGCGAAAACTTAACTTCACAGAGTCGTCGTGGTATACTGCCACGTCGTCCGCCTGTCGGTCTTAAAGTGAGCCGCCTACTCAGGGACCACAGTACCGTCAGTAGGGTTCAGTAAGAGCATGCGGAGCAAGTTCGGGGACACTTAGGTCATTCACGTGGCACCCTGAGAAGGCAGACGTCTATTAAGAGTAGGCAGGCTCAGCGGTTTGCACTCTTGCTGTATGTCTGAGAAAAGAAACAAGAATGAGCCTGCAACTGGTCTAGCGTTCCCGCGGTTGTCAGTGCGCCTTCCATGGTTCATCGCGTGTACACTAATATCCAACGCTTCGTCAGCTGTCCTGAGCTCCGAATTTTAGGTGGTAGGCGCTTGCTCATGTCGGAAACCGAATTTCACATGTGGGGCCTTGGAAATAGCTGGAGACCTGTCCAAGGTAGTGGAGACGTGGTAATGACGGACCTGAGTGAGTATTAGCAGTCCCCACACCGGCAGTTGGTACCGGTGCAGTAGGGCGCAACAACCACCAGGAGGATGCTCTCGCACCACTGGAAGGAGTCACAATGTTAACGTTGGGTCTGGATGGCGAAATAACTAAACGAGACGACGGTGCCACCCATCTCGTATCGGGTAGGGTAGCCAGTGTGAGGGACATACATAAAGGCGATATATTGTAGTATCCTGTCTTGTTGATCAGGGCGCACTGCGTCGATATCCAATCATATCCCAACGTCCAGGATCGAACAGACTCTACTGGATCTTGACCCTTAAGAACCAGTGACTCTTGTAACAACTACTCGTAAACAATTGACCATCTTTTTTTTTCTTCTCGCTTCACTACGTAGCGGACATGCTAGTACCAGACTGACCTAGTAAGTCCGCAGCCACAAGTTGTTGCCAGCCTAGGCGGTACTCGACCTAAGCCGCAATGAAGCGTCCCCGAAGGGGCAGTAGGGACTTATCGGAAACGAGGATCTACCGCCGTCAATTGACTCAAACAACTGAGCAATAGCTCAAGATCAGTGTCTACCCTGTGGCTGTACGCCCCCATCAGTTTCAGTTTGCACTTGACACGGATCACCTACCGCCGATCAACAGGTTTGCGTGATTATCTTGTACTTAGATGGCTATGGACGATGAAGTAAGGTATGTCACAATGCCGTCTTTGACCACGCCTTGAATCACTGGTAAGCATTGTTACTGATCTGAGAAAATACTGAAGCAGGCCTATCCCTCGCGATGACGTCAGTTCTGGTCGGGCTCGATGGTTGACCCCCAACTGAAGATCGATCGTGGTACATATCGGTGAAAACTCGGATCCACACTTCGGGTCAGTACACACATACTAAATCGAAGGGATACCTTTCGGAATTAATATATATCCTTCTTGCACGACCATGATAACTTGCAGCACACCGTAACTGACAATCCAGAGTCGCCTGTAAAGCCCGCGCGAATTCGACGGATAATCGTTCTGCAGAACTGGGTCCCCGAATCGGTTCCAGTAATTCTGGTTCGGATTGTTATCATAGGTATTACGGGCTGGAGTCCTGCCCCCGAAACTCGACGGATAGATCAAGATTTGTTTCGTGGGGGTGTTAGGTGGCAGAGGTATATGGGAACCCACTGACCTGCGGTTCAGCCTACCTCTCGGCATGGTACATCGACCTCACCCTACGTGCGGACTTCTTCCAATGCAGTGTACTGCTCGTCCGCATATCACGTGAAGTGCTGGACACATAACTGCGCTTATACTTCCGTACATTGATGTAGTTCCGAGAGAGTGATAGTCTGAGATCGACGAGACACGCTGAAACACCTGACGTGATTCGATTGGCCCATTGGCCAAAATGTGACCCAGTGGTACTAATTAACTCCTCGCATTCAACCAGACACAACTGGATATGCCTGTACGCCTCGTGCTGGTAGACAGGAAATTCATCGGACGGGGCAATATACCACTCCAGTGCTCCTTATTTGTATAGCATTGACGGTCATCGCACAGGCCGATCACGATTAGCACTCCTTGAGTCGATCTATGGCAAAAGGTAGTCGCAACCACTTGTCATATCGCGAAACCAGGACTGGCACCCGGGAGCACCTGTGGCAAGGTCTCCCTTCGAGTTCAGTAACCTCTCATCCGATTTGCTCCTCGCCATGCCACATGGGTATCAGCGGTGGTGGACCGAACATACCTATGTCGCCCCGTCCTGGCGGAGCCTCAGGAGATCGTATATTGACCGGTCCGGAATCCAGTGTCGGCATAATATAGAAGCCCCCATATTAGCTGGACATAGTATTCTTCACTGCGATATGCCCGGATACGCCAGGGATCGGGCCCTCGGTCAAAACATAGTAGTCTGCGGGAGATTTGAAGAGCCGGACACAATTTGTTCTATTCAGGGCATTCCAGCCCGTTGGCTGAATCATGCCTGTGGATTACAGTTTCCAATACTTGTTTCAATACGTGCCAATGATGGGTTCGGACTCCGAGATAGGGGCGGACCGGAATCGTGCGCTACTCATTCGTTTCAGTGATGTGACTTGGCATGGTATTTTACATAAATGAATCACCTGAAAAATATCTGCATGGAGGCCGGGTATGCATGTTGGTAGGTACAGCAATAGTACAAGGGTTCCATATCTAGCCCCCTGCAGCGAAATTCGAAAGAAGTACAGAAGTTTACCACTAGTTCCAAAAGATGCCTATGGACATCCTTTGATGACTGTTGAGAACACAGAACGCGCTACCAGAACGCGATTATTAGGATATTCCTTCTCTAGATCTGCAGATGCCGTGATGAGATCCTGGGGAATCCTGCCCATGAACGGTTATGTGTGTATGGTGGAGTAGCTTATGGGAAACACCACGGTTGAATACGTGGACCGCGAGGTTTTCGTAGCTGCAAGTCGCCGGAAGACTTTCATGGAAAGATCAGACAGCAGGTGAAATTCCAAGACAAGACTTGAAGAAAGTAGTTGGCGATTTCTCGCACTAAGTACTATGCATACCGGTGGTGAGTGGATCTCGGTGTCACGTGCTAGGTTCGAAGTTGCACGAACAGGGGCGAATTCCCTTTCCTAGCCCGCATCTAGGCGATCGGAAGGCACGCACTTCGAACAGTACTAGGTTCGACGGCCAACAGGATAGAATGAGATGGTACGAACCGCTCTGCTACAACAATTGGTTTCTCAGTCCTTGGCAGCGAGGAGATTCTGTAACCTCTCCAGCTCTTTCTCCCGCTCCAGCAAGATTCCCTTCCACTTTTCCTGTTCCTTAATAATTTTCTCTTTCGCCTCTTCCAGCCTTTCGCCCTCATCTCTTTCCATTGCACTGGTGAACTCCGGCACGCCGGGTTTCCTAGTCTCTTCGAGAGATGCAGGGTGTGAAGTATGGAAAGGTGTCGGATTTTTACTCGTCCTTGGAAGAGGCGTGGGAGGGTGGGCGGTCAGCAAGGCAAGGAATGTCTGGAAGGGATCCGTAAAGACGATCTCGTCATACTGCCAAGAGTGGACTGGGCCAAACTTGGCTGCGTTTTCAGGGGACGGAATTTCTGGTTCCGTTCCCGGAGCGGGAAACGTGAGGGACCACGGATGAAGTTTGAGATGGTGGTAGAGGGTGATGGGCTTCTCTCCAGATTCGGCGACGAAGTGGACTCGGATTTGAATTTCAAACTCGCCCCAACTGGAGAGACGTCAATGATAGGTAAGAATGAAACGAGAGAAAGAGAGACAAACCCAGTTTCGGAAAGTTCAAAGGGTGGTCTGTCAATATCTGCGGATGTTGGTGTCAGGAGAAACTATGACGTGTATGCTTCAAATGAGCTCACTTCTCGTTGGATTGGAATAGGTGTCGTGCAGCTTGAATGTCACGCGTTTGATAAAGTAGCTGAGATCATCTGCCCCGCCAACTATGTCAGAGTCCGGTGCACTGGCAGCGCTCCGCACTGCTAAGGTCCATCTGTGTGTGTGGTCGGGAAAAGGGCATGTTTCCCTTTCAGCCTGCCGTGAGCACCGTCGCTGCGTTCCCATAGATAATCGGCCGGTGTATCGTGACGCCCTACGGTGATCAGGAATCGATACGTAGGTGGAAGACGTACTTACTCTCATGCGAACGCGGGCCTCTGCCATGCTCGACTGTTGGCACTCTCGGGAGAGCCCGGCAATTGCCGTCCGCGCTTGAACACTTCCGTTAAACCTCGACAAACCCGTGCTCAACACCTTCAGTCAAAACATGTTGCTTGATTCGCTGGTCAACCGTAAGCCAACCGCTTCTCTAACTTATCGTCTTATTTAGCATTCCTTTAGGTCCCAACCGCATCCCCGAGAGGCAGCGGGCCTTCCAGGTGACTTCCTTATATTCTTCCAACTGCAATAACTCATTTTGTTTGCCAGGCAGCAACTCATCTACCCGTATATCGTCGGGGAAAATACTCCAACATTCTCCTAAGTGATGACTAACCTCACTCGCCTGCACAACCGTCATTAATACATAACCCAGATATCTACGCTGTCTCCATGGTTGCAGGTGTGGCCACGACACTGGGAGGAATATATGCGCTGGTCTTCGTGCGTCCCTTGGTTGTGTGGTTGACTAGACTACTGACATGCCTAACCATTTGTAGACCAAGCCTGGCAAGACAGAGTGAAGCGGGGTCTCGTAGATTAGACAATCTATCAATGCATTGAGATGTGCACTACTCTTCCCTGTCATCCTACGCTGGCCCGCTTAGTCGCCAATAGGGCTGAGTGCCAGCTCCATTTCAAACATGTTGTGTGCGGTATCTACTTAGTGCCATGCAGCCCATCCAGGATACATCTTTGCCTGCAAGGGGGGTTTATCTTTAGGCCAGCAATTGACCAGAGGATACTTACCAAGTTCGCATCGTCAATGGCATCCTGTATCAACATTTGCACCAAGTTACTGGTTGAAATTTCCCTGTCATCTCCAGTACCTCCGTGCGTCCTTGACTTCACATTCCACGGGGAATAAACCCCTCTCAGCTTGCGTTCGATCGGACGCAGGGCATTCTTGGCGAGATGTCGCAGGTCCGTAGAAGATTTGACTGCGTTCCGTCGGTCGCGATCCTGCAATGACACAACTAAGTGACATTTCTGCTACACGAGTCGCCACCAACCATTTTTCTTTTCTCATCTTCCCACTCGACAAGGGGGTCGTGGATAAAGGCGTCCAACATGCTCATGAGTGAATCCTTATTATTTTTGAGAAGCTGCATGGTTATCTCGCAGGCAATACGAAACACTCCCTCGATTCCAGTGACACCGAGTCCATCAATCATGTTTTGTGTAAGTCGGAAGGGTACTCGTTCCGGCGTTTCAAGAGTTTTCCCCTGCCGTAGCTTCAGTTACCGAGGACTTGGCATGCAAAGACACGTACCTTGTCAAACAGACAGTTGAAGTCTACATGTACTACATCTCCAGTGTTCGTGTCAAGGAGAATGTTCTCACAATGCCTGTCACCAAGCCTGCAGGGTTCGAGGACACTTAGGCAGTCTTGTGAGCAGTCGGAAAGTTAACCCACCCCAAGATAAAGCCGACCATCGACATGACGGCAGCAGTCCTTCCATAGGAAAGACGGCTTGCAAGCCACGCTGTTGGTTCTGGGAATGTTTCCACAAACCATTCATGGAACACAGGAGGGTAACTTAGGGAAGGAGTTGGCTGATAAACATATTAATGGGAATGAATGTTGCTTACACGGGTAGAACCTTAGTCACAAAAAGGTCGGCTGCATCCTTGTCTTGTGCGTCCTTAATTTTTCTGAAGGTGTCGCTCAGTTCGGTGGACTGACGTAAAGTCCTTGATTATCGGTCGTTTCAGAATAAGAGCGGTGGTTGCATACCCAAGGACGTATTCGTCTTGCTTCAGTAGTATTTGACTAGCACAGGGCGAATCGGTATGGTGTTTGGAACCCATTGAATGAAGCCACATTCTTCGTTGAGCGTCACGACACCGTAAGTTCGGATATCTGTGGTGCCGATTTAGAAGGACAGAGTTTCCTGCTCAAACTCAGACGTACGGAGCTGTCTCTTCCGCGATTCTGAGTTAGCCTTGAGTAACTTGTTGATGATTGCGTTGAAATCCATGAGTCGTGCGTCTTTCCTAAGGTCATCCTTCGGCTTGCCGAGGAACATGTACGTCTGCCCATTCGATCCTCTGATCGTGATTTTCCTTGGGCGTGCCAGTGACCGCATCACCTCAATCTCATCAGAGAATTCTGAATAATGGGTCAACCAGTGGGCGTCACTGCGATAGAACGACGGACCTTCAAAGGTGGGTGCAGATGTCGAGAAAGGGACGTGAACAGAGTTCTCGGTAGAGGACTGTGGGCGGAAGATTCACAGTGAGCGATTCTTGAAGTGGGATGAGTAACGGTGACCGTCCGAGTGCGGCAAGCTTAGGGAAGTCACGCCTCATACTCAGAGTTCTGCGGTCATCATCAATAGGGTAGTTACATAACCTCAACAGCTCGTCCGTCATGGCATGGATCAGCGTGATGAGATGTGGAAGCTGGGTTCCTGCGTTCGCTGGATCGTTCTGGTGGTGTGGTCTAATTTTTGGCTTCCCCTGGAGAGTCCCAGTTCACGTACCTTCAGGGCATCGAGGATGGTTCGCCCACGAGCTTCGCGATTAGCCTTGGTGGACTTCACAACGGATGCGAAGAGCCATAGTGCTTGGTGAGGATATTCCCGGATGACCTTGCATATGAGTTTTGATAAAATCCCGTAAACCCTTCCGTTGGAGTGTCCGACCCGCGAAACGATCTGCGGAAACGCTGTAAACCACTATAGTAACATAAGCACCTTCTCCTTTCCCCAGTCGCATGGACTTGCCTTATACACCGGAATCGAATCAATCGCTGCAGCAACACAGCCATTAATTTTTGCATAGAAGGCATGGCTATTTATCTTGGGGTTTTCGCCGCCGTCCAGCCAGAGAGTGAGTATTCGAGGAATTGCCTGATAGACATATTTCGAGCCATGCATCATCGCCTTTGCATATTCTCTAACTGTGTGCAGGTTCATGCGGACACCTCTGCATGAGGGTGAGAGTCAAAAAAAAGGTTGAGCTGAAGCCTGCGCGACTTACCGTTCATCATCGGAAGATGGAAGTTGCTTGAACCATTGGTCGTGGAAGTGACCAAGGTGGTAGTAGGCACTTTCCAACATAGAACCTTGATTTGCGGCAGTCGAAAAAGCCTTGAGTAAGTGGCTAGTATCATATCTTCCGGATTCATTCATCCATCGTGCCAAAAGGATGTGCGCCTGTGGCAGCGTTAATGGGACTAAGAATATATTGTAAGCTTAGGAGCTTACTTTAGCCCGCAGGGACTTGTACTCCTCGTTATCCTCCTCGGTCAAGTCTATGGTGTCCTGCTGGCCCACACCCATACCACTAAGACGCATTGAGTTCTCCAATTCCTGAAGAGCACGTAATGGCTCTCCAGTAGCTTTCAATAACTTGGCGCTTTCCATGAAATAGAACGATGCGCCTCCTTGCTGCGCCTGGAGCGTAGCACTGTAAGCTGTTTGCCATTGCTTGGCTGTACGGGCGATTTTGGCACTTGTGAGCCATGTTCGTCCTATTTCTTTGGTTACAGATGCGTTGGAACCAGCCCTACTTGCACATTATCAGTGATTCTTCGCGTGTTAGAGATAGAAAAGAACTTTACCTCAAAGAGAATGCTACACGGCGCATACTGAGAACAGACTCTCGGACCCGGAAATTGGGGAGCGTGAGTTCCAAACGAGCGTTTAGAGCCACTCGGAGCGCTTTTGCTTCCGTGGCGTTTCCCGAAACTGTTCGATAGATCATCTCCAATTCATGTATTGCATGTAGATCTAGCACCGCATCATACGAGCGTCGGTAACCTTTGGTGCCGGAAGCGGAAATCGGAGAGCCCAAAGCGCTCCGCGCTCTTGAGAGTGCTGCGGCAATCTGCGAATGCTCTTCTGAATGCATGGCTAATAGCACACGAGCTTTCATTACGGACGGTGAGGTCAGCTCGTCAGTTTCCGTGATTCGCCGCAAGTCGTCCCAGGCACCTATCATCCATGCACTTTCCGCTTGGAAAGTGGCCAGAGCAGATTCCCAGCTAGGGTTTCGGACTAGTACCCCACGGACATGTGTCCTAAGAGTGTCTATTCCATGTGGCATCTCAGTCAGGAGTCAAGAGGAAGTAACCACTCACCATAGTGCCCCAGATTCCGCAAGCAACGCAGCAGTCCTAAGTGAAAATCCAAGTTGTCGGGAGATTGCTGTAGCCTGACTTCCCAGCAACTCTGCGCGGCTGTCCACCGTCCAGTGCTTTCATGCTGCCGGATTTGATGTTCAAGGGAGGGTGAGAGGATGAGTGTAGATATGCCTTCCATGCCGTCAGGTTCATCAAGATAGGAATATATCTCGTGTAGCCGCTCGTAGTAAGGTATTAAATCTCTCTGCGAGGCAGGTCGATCTCGCTCCTGGAGGGTAATGATCTGCCTCTCGAAGTTCATGAGTGACCTCGCGTATGCTTTGCACTGTAGTGCAGCTTTCGCCATGAGGTCATGGTTGATGCTAGAGAGAAGGGAATCCACTCGAACAAGTTGTTCTTCACTTTCTGCCAGCGCATGATGAGTTCTAGAACGTTTACTGCTCTCCGCTTTCTTGGAACTAATGTCTTGCCGGAGAATTCGAACATATTTGCTCAAGTGATCGAGGAGCATGAATACAACCTGAAAAGATTCGATGTAATTTTATGGCTAAGTATGGTCGGAGTACCTACCTGAGCACTGAGCAACTGCTTATCGGCACTGCTCGAACTCCGACCATCGACTTGGTCTTCTAGCACAACCAATAGCTCAGCGCGGATATCTTGGGCATCTTTCTCGTCCCCAGACAGGAGAATGTTGAGAACGACGTGAGGTAAGAGGTGATGTGCCACTTCAACGTCCTTGTAACGTATTGCCGTCCTAAACACGCCAAAAATCCGTCGGGCCGTATCTCCAGAGACTCTCGTGATAAGATGCGTGGTCCACAATTGGAGCCACTCTCGATACGTATTCTGCTCGGGATATATGGGATGTTGCGTGACTTCAGGCATCTTGCTTGGGGCACTGAATCGACCTTCAAGAAGAGGTGTGATAGTTTCTAGAACGTGCTTTGGGAGGTTATTCCATCTATTTCTCACTTTGACAGGGACGGAAGTCGTGTTCCTGGAAGTCAGGAGGGCAGGGGTAAAGTTGCAAAATCGTAAGAGCTCCTGGATCGTGTAGGCGAGATTTGCCTGGTACTTAATATCGCTAGTAGACCTGAATGCGTCAACCAGAACGTCCTTGATAAGGTGCATTGCGAACAACACAGACTCTGCCTCGTCAGTGAAGTTGCTGCGCACGACCATCCTTGCATCGTGCTGATCAATCTCGCAACGATCTGGATCGACTGCACCTAGGATTCCAATACATTCATAAGCCAGCAGTCGAAGATCTTCGTTACTGTCCCCGTCTCGTGAAGCAATGCGTAGCAGCGCAGACTGAATCTTCCCTACTAGTGGATCGAACGCATCTCCGGATGCTAAGCTGCGGGTAATATCTGGGAAAGTAGACGACATAAAGGCTTTGAGTTCTACAAGGGAACGTAGAGCGACGGCATGATTGTCACTGTTTGAACGTTCAAGTATAATCAAGAGTTGTTGTCGAGGGTTACGATTAGCGCGACGCTGCCTGAGCTCGAGATCTGTATCATGCAACTCCGGTAGGTCACTCAAATCCGCTATCTCGTCCAAGTAGCCTTCGGATATGTGTTCAGCCTCAAAAACTATGTAGTCAAGGCACTGTTTTGCGATCCCACGGCTTGCTGGAGACAGCCTGTTCCATGAAGATAGTAAAGATGCGCTAGTGGCTCCAACATGCGGACCAAGGTCTTGGGGGGTTATCGTCGTTAAAAATGTGTACCATGTCGACAGTGCGACTTCGGAGAGCTCTGGAATTGTGAACATTGTTTGCAAAGTCGCCATTATCTGAATTAATTGTCAGCGGACACCGATGAGGTGGTAAAGTATGTAGATCACCTGCGGAGCGACGCTATGCACGCCGTCCCCTATGCGCCTAATGAAGGCTGCCATCCCGCGAATAATTCGGGTTTTAGACATGATCGGCTGCTTTCCACGCACATCTTGCAACTTATCATTTGTGTAACATACAATGCCGAGCATATGCTTCTTGAGCAGTGGTGCTGGATCAGAGTCGGATTTGTCTTCCGTACTCAAAACACGTGCAACCTTTCTCAGTGCATCAGACGCCTTTATCAAGAGGTGATTCGTTAACAGGAAGGAAAGAATTGCAAATGCAATAGCTAACCGCGTGTTCTTCATTCTCGTCACCCAATACCACAACAAGTTCTGCAAGAAGGGGCACTAGGCAGCTCCCGACAATGGATTTGATATCAACCATGGTACTTTCAGGAGCAACCACATTCACGATAAAGGCTAAGGCCTTCCTAGTTTCCCCTGGCCCCTGGAGCCTAAAGACAAAAGAGAGAATATCGTGAGAGTGACTAAGGAAAAATGATGCTGGCGTTTTCTCAAGTTCAGTGGAGATCTCTTCAAGGACCTTGGTGTCGCAATTGGCAAAAACAAAAGGCAGGGTCCAAGGAAGTGTCACGGATAGGAAATCCCTAGGACGCACGGAGAGAAACTGACACGTTTCAGCAAGTAAAGTCGGTTTGGTGCACTTCCGCAGAACGACGTGCGGAGCAACGCGTGGGAAGAAAGGTAAAACCAATGCGTACGGCGGCTTCTGGTGGTGCCTTGCCAGTTTAGATAGCTAGGAGGTGAGTGAGTTCAGAGAAACGTCGAGTCAGAGGTGCTGACCTGCGTGTACGCGACAGCTTTTAGTGACGGATTTTGCTCTCCAAGTTGCAACATTAGGGAAAATACAACCTCCCGCAGGGTTTCACCACCAGCATGTCTGGACTATGTCGGAAGATGGAACTACCTGTGAAAAGAAAACTCACCTGCCAATCAACCCGATCGTAATCAACATCGTCTCCTTGACTCCATCCCAGATGTTTGACTCGAGTACCCTATTAAAGTGAAAAAATAAGGAGTGGATTTTGACTTGCTCCTCCGAGATGTTCGTGTGTGCCTTGATTAATTCCGCGATAGCATTTCTGTGGGAATCGCAACCAGAACATTTGGGCGACCACATGGTACATACCCTGCGCTCAGCCTTGTGGTCCTATCCCGATCGAGTAACCCACGTTGAAGACCTTCGGTCACCATGTTGTAGTCACTGACCGCGAACTCCTTGATACCGTACTTGATGATTTTCGACAAAATCTTATAACTGTTCCGACGAAGCAAAGAATTCACCTCAGAAGAGGGTCCATTCAAGACCTTGATCAGTAACACGCAGGCAGACATAGAGGTACCCTCCTCGCTGCAAACCAGAGCTCGTTGGTTGAAGACAAGAGTGATGAAATTAACCGCCGCAATCCTAGTAGTAAGGTGAACCTGTTCCAAAGGCCTTGAAAATGTCAAGAAAAGGTGCGTTCACATTCTTATCCCGTACCTGTTCAGCAACTGTGCAATAATCTCAAAGCCTCGAGTTGCATATAATGCGTCCGAAAGTCCGTCATCAACATCCATCCAGACGCCATTCTCATCATCGATCACGGTACGTAACTCTTGCGAGGCTAGAGATCGCCACTCGGATGAGAGCGATCCAGCATTCCCAACTGCCTGGCCCGGTTGACTTTGATACAAATCGTTAATATCCCGTTGATCTGATCGTCCGTCCTGACGAAGAACGCCGGCGACGCAAGTATCCTGCGCGCCCGGAGAGACATGACTGGTCATTCGCACCATGCACTTGTGGAGGTAAGGGGTAGAGAGAGCCTACAGACAATGAGAGTAAGAACAAACAGCATACTTAGTGCGGAACAGACCTTCAGCTCTTTGTTGACAGAGATATCGTCCTTTGAGATAACATCAAGTATAGCCGAGGCATGGGCAGGAGTCAAAACAAAGGGTTCCGCTTCATCGGAGAACAACGACGTGAAATGTCTTAGTGAGGGACTCGAGTGAGCGTGTGCTTCTTTCACGAGTTGACGGGCCAATAGACGTGCTGGCAAGTCCTCAATCGCAATAGCTTCGAGGTCAAATCTCGAGTGTAGAGAACTAGAACTCTCGACAGTACGAAGAAGGCAGCGTGTTCGCGCTGACGGGTTCATGGGAGCACTCAGGCAAAGATCGAAAGTTTCGCGGGTCAGCTGGACCACACGCCTAGTCAGGTCGACTGTCACGAATTGTGAACTCTTTGCAAGTGGCAACGTTCCGCTGAGTAAGTCAACAACGACACTGCAGAAAATAGGAATGTACGATGCACTGGGTAGCCGAATCATATTTGAGCTACCTGGCGGGATCTGCCGTAGTCAAAAACCGTGCCTAGGCAAGCAGTAGCAAGTGCCCTACCGGAATGTCTTCCTTACAAGGAACCCCTCGCGCAAGCCGCGGTCTCGAGAAGAAGCAAAGGTTCAAAGGATGTTGTTCATCGTCTTCTCTGCTCAAGACATCTGTATGGGTAAGCGGAGCCCGACGCGACGCAGAGGACTTACTTACCATGAGTCACATCAAGTGTTTCCGACAGAAATCCCAACGCCACCGGGGATACTCCAGTATGTTCCGTATTTTGAGAGATGTGCTCGAGCCATTCCCGTAGGAGATTAACTACGATACTCGACGCTTTCTTGTACAATGTGGATGGGTTCTTGCTGTCCTCCGGGCCATTCTCCTCCACCTCCATCCACGCCTCCACTGCCACGCAGAGCCCAAGTAAGGACACAGACAACTTCCTTAAAAGTTCATCCTCCCCGGAAAAGACGCGTTCAAACTCTCCTGAGAGGTACTGAAGTATGCCCAGGCCATAGTGAGTGAGGGTGATGCGTTCGTTACTGGTTCCTCGCGACGCAGAGGTAAGGAATGGAAAGGAACCCCAAAAGTCAGAAAGTCCGGAGACCATTATAACCCATCCATCCTTGTTTCGGGTAGCCACGCCATCTTGATGGAGGGATGCCTGGATGGAATGTAGGAACTCCAGAAACTCTTTCGGAGATATCGCATTCTTGTTATGCGGAGTCTGGAAGGATGCAGGAACGACACCACTAGGCCAAGGCGCGTCCATACGCTACCAGTAGTGTCAGTGAACTTCGGTTTACGCGGAAGTTGGCGATTGAATACTAGTGGACGACTGATCTGGCACAACGCTGATTGCTCACGTGATATCTCTCGATTTGATACATAATCCAGTCATAACAAAACAAGTCCTACTTGCGTCCAGCACGTCGTTTCTCCTTCGTCTTTTGGCGCTCCATAGCCTTCTGCTCTGCCCTCTCTCCTTCCAAAGAACCGAGCGCCTTTTTCATACGCTCATTATAGGCTCGATCCTTCTCCATTTGCTTCTTGTGCTCGACCGCGGCGAGGAATCTAGCGTCCTTGCGCAGCTCCCGGATTGCACCCTTCTTCTCCTGCTTAAGCTGGTACCGCAGCTTCGAAGCCTCGTTCCTCTCACGATCTGGATCCTGCCGACGGAGGTAAGACGAAGAGTTCTGTTCAAACTTAGGGATATAGGTCGGGATGGGTATAGGTTTGTGTGCTTGAAGGAGAAGCGGCCTACGGGCCTGCCCTGCAAACTTGAGCAGACGCCCAATTTTATCTCGTACTGACGCTAAAGAGGACTGTAAAGTGATTATCAATAAAGCGCCGTATTGAAGGATAACCGAGTTCACCTGAACGTCATTAGAAAGTCGTTCACATTTCAAGTCCGATAAAATCGAGTAAATGGGATCATAGAGTTCGATGAAACCATCAAGGGGTTTGTACAATTCTGCGAACCGGTCAAGAAGGTCGATAGCCAATCCGAGTGCGTCGAGTTTGGACTGTTCGGTGACATCACTTGACAACAACTGCCACAACTTCGGTTTGTAGAAAAGAAGGTTTTTGGCAACCTTGGGGTTGATGGTTAAGGACGCACAAAGGTCCAAGCGAAAATCAGGGGAAGGGAAAGTACCAGGCAAAGCGTCGGAGGAAGCGTAAGGGCTCGGTGCGAGGAATAACACGGCGTTCACTACGAAGTTCACTGCCTCAGGCACCAGCCGCTTCGATAGTGCTTCGTACTGGAGGAAGAGTGATGACAAGAAGAGCCCACTAGCAACGTCTGCGAAAGATCGCACACGACATAGGCTGAGGTAGGCACCCATCAACAACCGCGCGGGCGATACCACGACATGCTTCATGTCACTAGTTGGCCAGATAATACCAGTAATTCGCAGGAACATGAGCTCAGAATATCCTGGCCACGTTCTGGAATCTGTTTCAAGAGCCCCGGATGCCAAACCTCGCTTAAGATTCTTGTACATCAGAGATAACTTTCCTACGAAACACTCGGCAGCTTCGGAGGGGTACGATCGGCTGAGGGCGAACAAGTGAGGAATCAGGGACGACACAAGCTTAGTGCGGGGTTCCGGCAGAGATGTGACATATAGGACATGGTCCACGAGGATACGAGTAAGGGTCTGCAAACAATCTCAGTGAACGAAATACATGTAAGGGTAGGATATACCTGCAGCTTCAATTTGTTGTCAGGAGCGAAACTAGAGTGGTAAATCACTCGCATCCGCTCAACGACCACAGGAACATCCTCGTCTTGAACATCCTCGATGATTGCAAGGAACTCTTCATGTGATTCTGGGGCAGGAAAAGTGTATGGAAGCTCTTTCGGAGCCCTTGAAGTTCTGCGGGGACGCGGGGCTTGCTGTACAGTCGTAGCTTTTGTAAAGTTTTCTTGTTCTGATCCAAGCTCCTCGTTCGCGCTCTCCCCCGAAATTGAGTTGTCATCTTCGTTTTCTTCGCTATCACTGCCCGTGCCTTCTGTCGTCTCATTATCTGCTTCTTCATCTTCCACCTCACTACTAGAAGGTGCTAAACCTTCTTCACCCAAGCCCGCCCCGACAATTTCTGAATCGTCCTCTACAAAGTCGTCCTCTAAGTCATCCCCAACTGGAGCACGTTTCCGCTTCCGAATGTTTCCCACGTCGTCATCGCTCTCGTCGGGATCTTCACCGAGCATTCGTCTCTGTCTTCGCCGCTCAGCTCTCTGAAGTGCCTCCTTCTGTTCCAATGCTAGTTCTTCCTCGGTCTTTGTCCTATCCTTCGGCTCGGCGCGTTTGTCGAAAGCTAGTTCCCGTACTTGTTTGTCATAGTCCAGGGCATCGTCTTTCTCATCGGGTACGGAGGTTTCCGCAGCGCCACTGAATGCGTCCTCTGGCAGCGACGGATTAGATGTATAGAGTAAGGACTTGAGGGAGTCAAAATCTTGATCCAGTTGATGTCGAATGTTTTCGTCCTTTTCTTTCTCCATTTGCCGTCGTAACTATGCAGCTCATATGTTGAGGAACGAACAAGGGCACGAAGTAGACTAGTACCTTATGTTCTTTGCTTTTAGCAATAACTTCGGCCATGATCTCCTTTTTCGATTTGTTGCTGGCGGGCTGGAAGAGAGAGTTGAGATATCCAGGATAAGGCCTTAACAAAGAGGATAAACCAACCTCCTCCGCTTTCTCGGCAATACGATCCTCATCGAAGCCTCCGAAATGAGCACGATGGACAGTTTCACGATCAAGTTGACCTTGCATACACAAGTGTAAGCAGCGGAAACCCCATAACATAGATCATAGGTACCTTCGTCATCGTCTTCGTCCATAGAAATGCCGAGATCATCAAAGTGATCCATTTTCGACAAACTCTGGCCATAGTGTGTAAGTTCTTCTTCATCTTCGAGGTTAAACACGTCCGCCTTGGACGTCCGCTGTCTCTCCCTCGTGAATCGCTCCAGCATGCGCTCTTCAAGTGACATGCTCGGGTCATTCTCACCAAACCGCCTATCAACTACTCCCCCGACACGTCCCCTTTCTTCCAGCTCCTTCAAGAGCGTTTTTTCTCGCTATCAATAGACAGTTATAAGCGAGCTCTGAGGGGCGCACAATAGGATAAATACTTGCTGTATGCCAGCCTGCTTGCTTTGCGCTGGTCTTCCCATGATACCCTTGATTTTTCTACCGCCCACATCATGCTTCAATTTGGTAACCGTGACATCAAACGGGTTCAACTTTTGCTGAATCTCTCGTAGTCTGGCTGCTTTCTTGACCCTGTCATGCTCAGCGGTGCGAGACGAGGATGTTTTCTTCTTGTTATTTCGTGGAAAGTCGTTAAGACCTGCTTGGGAGAGTGCAGCCTTAAGCTGGGCCAACTGCGATCCCTTGGCCATGACTATCGCGAATGACCTGCATGATGGTATGCTGCTTTGGAAAAATCTCATGCAAGGCGCACGTGACCTGTCACCGACTTGATACACACCCCCAACTCGCTAGGCTGCACCCAACGGTCATGTCAAACGAGCCGTACGTATCTCCAGAGGTCGTAAAGGAATCCTATCGGCCTCGCAGTTATGTGAGTTCATCCTCTGGAGTGAGACCTTTCGACAACATGATCTTGCACCCTAGCGAATGTCTCCCGGTCTTCTCCGCGCCCGCGAGCCTTTTCGCGTCAAGAATGCCATCACTGGCCTCATACTTGCCGGTTTGGGGGTTGGTGTCTGGGCGTATTCCATCCGCGCGGTGAAACAAGAGGACTTCTCGGATGTCGATGAAGAAGCGAGGGAAATGATACGCGGACGGGCCACCGAAAATGTTGGTGTCAGTTCATCCACAGACGTTGCGGCGGCGATCACTCCCACCAAGTCTCACGCTGCTTCCGCAGCAGCAGCAGAGCTAGTTCATTGTCCAGCACCGTCGTCGAGGGGCATAGAACCGGCGGCTCGTCAAGCCGACCAACGAGGTATTCTCGCGCCTGTTATCGACCGTGCTTTCCCCCGCCTCCTTGACCCAACACGAAAAACTTTGGTGTGGGGTGCACCGCCAGTTGATAACATGGGTCGATTGAGTATGCAGAACTCGCTCGAAGAGCGAAGGTGACAAATGGAATTGAATCATTCTATTGCTTAGATCAAAAGCATTGCATATAATGTTCGGAGGTATGCTCGATGGATTAATATGTAATCCCAGTTCAGCTCCTTAAACCTTCATTCAGTCTACGGCTACTGGGCGAGCTGTCTTTCACAGCTAGCTTTGACTTCTGGAAAGTTTGGGGTGTATGTATATGTATTCCTTGCAGGATATTTGTGGTGAGAGGATGCAAGTAATTTTGTCTTGCCTACCAGAAATTCAGCACTTTTTACAATGATGGGTGCAGGGTACAAATAGGTATTGACCAGAAATGTCATGAATTCAGTAGAAAGGTTAAATTGCAGAGCATTAAACAAATGAAGCACAAAGCAGGATGTGATAGCCAATTCAGAGAAACTATTAAAAATCATCCCAGTGGCAAATGTGTTGACAAGATAAGGGATCATGTAAGGGTATACATACAAGATACAAATCCCACCTCTATTATCCCTTCAAACTCCTATCAGACCAAGGGTTTCCATGATGCTCTAGGACTAGCATAAACCTACTGCTGGGTAAGAGTCTGAAAAGATAATGCAGATGGGATTTGTCTTGTATGTCAAACAAACTAGTACCTATGCTAAATATGAGTTTTAAGGGGAAGAAACTGAGATATCTCACTCACCTCTGTTATCCTCTCTACACACAATATGCCACATTTACATATTTATCCCTAACTTCTTTAATCCTTCCTTTGCAGCCTCATTTCTGGCAGCTTTCTTTGTCCTCCCCATGCCTTTCCCATATACCTCTCCATTGACTTCTGCCTTGACACTCCAGATTGGAGTTGTCACAATTCCATCTCCTGGCCCATTGGTATAAACCCATTCTACATCCAATTGCTTCTTGTTCATTAATTAATTGAAAAGAGCCAGGTGGCCACAAGTTGATCCATTACCCTCATTAGCACCCTGTGAAGTTATCCCACCAACCTCCATGTCACTTGAGTCCACACAGGTTGTCAAGTTGTTATCTGGAAGTGGAACTGGAGGCAAGCCATGTTGGGCTCTGACATGGCAATAGGCATCCTTTATATATGGAATGAAAAGGGCTTTTAACCAAGTCTCAACAACAGGCAGTCCTTGGTCCCAGTAGAGCCCACCAACATAGGACTGGATTGATGAATTATACATTTGTTAATCAAAACTGATCAAAACATGCAAGCTTACCTCAAATACATCAGCTGTCCATACCAAAACCATTAGATCACCAAGCCCCCATAATAAATATGTTCAGTCACCCACCCTGGATGTTCAAGCTTGCCCTAAGTGTAACTTCCTGTGCAGCATGAAGCCTCAGATGATGATGGAGTCCATATTGACAAGAGATATTTGCAAGGGTAGCATTGCTCACTACCAGGGAACAAAGTTTCTGGTAAATGAAGATGGATAACAAGTTACTAGATGCCTCAAGCATGCAACCAACCAAGATAAACATACTGTTGAAGGGCCAACATGAAGCAAAGGATAGTTATCAGCAAGGACCTTAGTTACCACAAGGCCAAGGACAGAATCCCCCAAATGCTCATATCTGCATCAATCAATTAATAGGTACACCCACATAATGCATTCACCTAATGGAAATACACCACACTATAGCCAAAGGTCAAGTGACTCACTTCTCATTGTCAGGGCTAGGATCTCTTGGATAATCTTCAAAAACATGGTTTGGCCGGCCATGGTAACTCCGGTGGGTAAATACTTGACACTCAATAGTCTTTTGAATGAATGGGTGGTAGTGCAGGGAATGGGTTGGAAAGATCAAAAACAGGCTTAAGCACAAGGGGGGGACTTTGATTCAGCATCATCCAAAACATTTTCAGGAATCAGCGTTGGCATTGGAGGTCCCACAATGGCGCGGGTCATCGGTCGTCGCAACAACAATGTGGTTGCGGGAGGTGGCGAGATAGGTGCCAACGATCGCATAATAGGGATAGGGCGAGCCGCAAAGTGCGCCGCCGACAATAACACCCGAGCAGGACCCCCGATGGGGCAGGTCATGCGAATGGAGAGAAGACGATGGCTATATCAGTCGTGAAACAGTCATCAGATATTGAAGAGACAACATACTTGATACCCATGACGATTGGCTCCGATCGTGTAGCGAATACTTGCTCCAAAATAACTGTACTGCTACAGTGCAACAATGATTGGCTCGGGTCGGTCTCTGGCTGGGCTTGGGAAGTGGGAGACGCAAGGCGAAGGTGTTGCAGCACCTTCTGAACCGTGGGCCACGCCAAAACCGTCTGAGCGCTCAACCGGTGACTTGATGGTGTCCCGACGAATATCTGGCAGATACCACGCTTCTTCGCCATATGCAATCCAGAACATGTACGTTCGCGCATGGCAACGCAGCGCGGGACGTCAGCAACATGAGTGGAGGGCGATTTGCAGGCGAAGAACCTCCACCGTGGATGCCGACCTTGCCGTTTGCTTCCGCTTTTTGCTATCTGCGACATCCGCTGCAAGTCTATTGTCAACATCCTCATCCGCGCCTCCGACGCTCTCCAGGGCAGCTTCTGAACGAACCAACGAATCAGGCTGTCTCAGATAACTCGCGTCGTGGGCTTGAGAGGACCATTGCAAAGCGTGGTAAATGGGTGAGGTGCTTAGCTTTTCTGGTGTAGCTAACGACCTCTAGCACAGACGAAACTCGTAATTGAATTGTAGCAGCTCTTTTCCTGTCAAGCACGCGGTGCCATTGGTGAGACCAGGCCCAAGGTATGGATATATTCCAGATGAATTTTATAAACAGCTAAAATTTCGCTGTGGCCACACACCTTTAAGACCGGCAGGCATCAGGTCCAGCCTGTGCAACTGGCAACCAGAGAAGGGGAAAGTTATATCACAGTGATCAGCCTAGGTGTGGATTTGCATGCGAGATAAGTAGTTGACATGACAGCGCGGCAGTTCAGATCTTCGGGCCATTCATACTCTGACGACAGATTGCGTCGTCATGCAGGCAATTAAAAGGCACCGGTACGCCAGTTTGGTAAACTGCCGCTAGCAGCCCTCAGAGATTCAAGTCCACATTTTGTAGCGGTGCCTCGTTATAATTGATGCGAACCCCCTGATATTGATGTACCACGATGACAACACTACCTACGTTATATCGATGTTGTTTGTCTGTACGTATCTTGATACACCATCAACAAGTGTATGGCCGACAAGTGGATTCAAATCCGAATATTTGTCAAATGAGTATGTTCAACGAAAGGGTCTAAGCTGTAAAAGCTGTACAAGGGCATTTCTATATCATTCAGCTTTCGCAGGCGCTTTATCACAAGTTCACTGTGACTAGATGGTCGACTGCGAACCAGGATGAAGTGCTTTTCTGACATCCCGGACGAAATCTTGCACGACATCCTGGCCGATATCTTTTGGGTAGACGAGGATGTATTCGCATGCCCAACACCGATGTCGTCCCTTTGGGCGGCATCCAGGGCTACAGACGACGACGGCGATACCCAAGACGTAAGTAACGTCCGTCGTACTGCTGTTCCACTCGTGTGTAAACGATGGCTCAACGTGAGCACTCCCCTGCTCTACGAAACCGTTTTCCTTCGTACACGGCTCCAAGCTCGCCTTCTTTCCCGTACATTGCTCAATGATTACACCCTTGGCCAAAATATCCGCAAATTCAGGCTGGAATGTGGGCTGGGTATACCGGTGAACAAGATACTGCATTTTGCACCAAACATAACACAGTTGATCGTCGAATTGGTTGGAGAGAAGGAGGAACACACAATAGGTCTTGGAGCTGGGCTGCAGGTTATTAATCCATCAAAAGTCGTTTTGATTCAACGCTCTATGCCCCGATACAATCGGCAAACTTCGCCCCTCATCACAGAGCTGTGTCAGTACATTCCCAAGTGGACGAGATAGTACGTTGACGTCTCATTTTGTCGGACATCCTCTAATCGATCCGACGCAGACAACACTGAGATACCCCTATAACCGGTCTCCAAGTTTGTCTTCCAAAGATATTACCACTGCACTTGGAAGAATTCCCCATTTACGTACGCTCTATGTTCCATGCGGGTATTCAATCGATACGACGTTGTTGGTCTCGCTGCTCGGCCCTCATGGAGACAGTATAACGGAGATATACAGCGAAGCGCCGCTGGTGGCCAACGAGGACAGCCGTATGTTTCTAACGTTGGCGGATTTTGCCAAGCTGCGGCAGAAAGTGTTGTTCCCCGTTCCTGGTCCGTGGTGCGTGAGGCCGTACAGGTCATGCACACGGGAAGAGGAGTACGTCACTCTCCGCCGTTCTGTGTTGTGCTCAGATGACAATGTGAATATAGCAAGTTAAATCTTGTCTGGACAGCGTAAACTGGAGTGATCATGCGGATTTTTTCCGTGAATTTGGATCTACACGCAGGTTGAACGCCCGCCCTCTAGTCTTATCGTCTCCACCTGCTATGAGGAACGATCGAGTCTTGTCATGGTCTTGTGAGCCAATCCACTCACCCTCGCTTTTCTATGCATTTCGAAGTAGTCCTTATGTAACCCGCATTCTGTCTTACTTTCCTTTCCTGCCCACCGTCCCGCCCGTTCGCCAGCATCACCCTCACCGCTCTTCGATGTGCTATGCCAGTCTCCGATGCTTCTGTACCCTTGGTCGAGTAATATGTTCCTTGGCACGTTGTTTTCTTTGATGTACTGTTCAACTTGTACGAATGACCATGCGAATAGCGGATTCAGCTTTAACAATCCCGTGCTGTCTACCTCCAGGGGCTGTAGCGAAGCACGGTCCCCACCCTGAGATGCCCTTCGACCTGTTATGACGGATTGGACTTTAAGCTGCTCGTATGCACGTCGTCCTGGTTCAACCTAGCTCTGCGTTAGTTTGTGATATCTTCGCAATCAGGTAACAAGAACGTGCCTTGACGACATAGTCATAAATCTCCTCGTATTGCTCCCATAACCTCTCCCCCCACTTCTTCTCGAAATCCTGCACTGTCTCGCAACCCTCGGGCTTGAACACATGCACTTTCACCTTATAACGGTCTTCGACCTCACTGATCAACTGGTATGTCTCTGGAAAATGATACAGCGTGTCGATAAATATAAGTGGCGGTTTCGACTCGGGCTGGGCGAGCTTGGAGAGCATATCGATCGCAACGAGGCCCGTAAGGCCGAACGCGGTAGTCTGGTGCAGTCCAGGAAGATATTCGAGAGCCCATGCAAGGATCTGCTGGGGCTCTAGGGAGCGGAGGTGCGCATTCACCGTGGCGAGTTTCTCGGCCGAAAACGGGGGACGCAGTGGTTTCTCGGATGTTGGCTCAGACATCAGAACTTGGGTAGGGGTCTGCATGAGAATGACGTTGGATTGTATACCCTCTGTGCCATATCAGCATGATCGTTTTGGTGACGATGGCGTTAGTATGACAATTTGCTGGCTGACAAACCGTGCACAATCGACTCCGGAGGAACAAGTCGAGGATTGGTGCCAGCAGCTGGTTCCTTGATTGTCCGTCAGTATTACCAGATTCCATTTAACCGAGTCATATTATTATCCCGTCCATCGCATGATTACACAAAAAAACTGGCTGGTTGGATTTTGCAATGCCTCCCTTCCAATTCACAGGATGCACAGCCACCGACCGTCACCGTGTCGCCCTAATAGCATGAGGCGGACTCGCTTTTGACCACCGCAAGTCTAAACCCAAGTGGACCCGCTGAGCCAGAAAGTCATGTCATTCGAACATGCTTCCGTTACAAAGGGTCTGCAGCGCACTCCCCGTTCGACATAGACAGTGTCTCATACTTGTCACAGGGATCATGATGGCTTGCGCACTTACTTCCATTACGGCGGGTGTTTTCGATGTGAAGCACTATCTCCATCTCCAGGTTCGTTGAGCCCTGCTTCTTACGAGTCTGAATATGACGACTGACACCTTTGTCTCCTGTTCCTAGTTGGTACCTCACCTCTCACGCCATCACCAGGTATTGCCGTGAATCCATACAGGACTCGAATACAACTGGTCCTGAAACAGTCGTTATTTTTTTCTTTGCTTTTGTGTTAGTACTGGCGTCTCGTGACGCACCACCTCGCATTCTCGAATTCGAGTGACCTCTTGCTCGCCGAGCTACTCCTTTATGGAGTGGGTGTAAACATCGAACGACAGTTTGGGAGTGTCAAATTTGCAGTAAGTTACAGTGTTCCGAGCTCTTCTGCCGCGATTGTATTGCCTGACTGTTCTTTGTAGTCATTTACCATTGTCTCGGGGCTGGTGTCGACGTTGCTAGAATTCATGGCGCTCATACTACTGCATCGGCTAGGCGTGAACCATATGCCAGGTGGACCGTCCGCCATCGTCTTCAGTATGGTGTACCAGTGGTACAGGCTGGTCCCTGTAGCCTATCACTTCAAGATATTCGGTATGCCATTGAGCAACAAGGCATTTACCTATGTAATCGCTTTACAAGTATGAGTGCTTTCTGATCCCCCTTCCTGAACTCAATACGTTGACTTATCCAGCTTGCATTGGGCCACGTACCCGGCTCGCTCGTGTCCGCGTGTGTAGGACTCCTCGTTGGATACATCTACCGTTCAGAACTCATCAACATCAAGACGTGGCGAGTGTCACCAACTGTAATCAAAATCTCCTTCCGCTTTCTATTGCCGCTCGTTGGCTCAACTCATCCACCAAATCGATTCAATCGTGCTCGCCCAGAGCAGCTACACCTCACAACAGAACTTGGGGACGAAGAGGTAATCGCAACAGCTCCTCCCTCAGTACGGCAAAGTGGACATTCCGCTAGCGATGGTGTTGAAGGGAGCTCCGTGGTACGTGAATGGGTGAATGAACTGACAGGGAGGACGGAAGAAGCTGCGACGCGCATACGTACGCCTAGTGAAGCGGAAATCACGCAGCTGACGAGCATGTTCCCGGATACTTCGCGAGATGTGATAGTGGCAACGCTTCAGCAGAGGTAAGGAATTTTATTTTCTGTGATTGGACCCCACTCTGAGTTTTGTTCATTTAGCCCTAATATTGAGACTGCTGTAGAGATGCTCCTCGTGACACCTCGATAGGACCGGCCACACTACTTTAGACGTGACCACTAGCGTAACTCTGGCGACGGAGATTTCTGGTTGAGATTTCTATGTGGTACAATATATCCGTGCCCTGTGGCCCGCCTTTAACTTGAGAAGTGATTGCGTGCCATAACAGTGTCACGGTTCACGGACAGTTCAAAAACCGTGCGTGAGTCAACACTGCAGTTCCGTGAACCCATGCAGTCAAATCACGGAAAGATCACGGGGAATTCGGGCATTGATGCGCTGGTGGCGACTCGGAAGTGCTCAGCAGCCTTATCAACCACGCCGGTGAAAGGATGGCCTAATACACGTGTCTTACCCTCCTCGGCGATGAGCCCTCCAGGGTCCTGCCACAGCCTGTGACGTTTTCATTACGGGTAGGTCAGTGATCACACCTTAACGGCATGCTAAGCTGACCGAGAAGTATAGGCGTGCGAGAGGCGCACGGGACTGGGTGAAACTTCAAAAAAGGACAGCACTATCGGAGTATGGAGTAGAGATCGTCTCGTGCCACTCCTGTATTATTGTTCCACTTCACGTATGCATAGCCCTCCGAGGCGGAGCACAACTGCCACCATGCTGTTGGTATGAATGCTGTTGCGAACAGAATCCGTGGTAAGCACAATTACTTGTCACGACCCAGACTTCTACCCTTCTCCAAACCGGACGGGTTCACATGATCCATGGCGATCGGGTTCTACGCGGCGTGGAGATCTCAAGTGGAGCATTTACATGCGTGGACGTTGTCAGTGCGTGATAGAAAGGTTAGACTTTGATACATGTCCAGCCAAGGTACATTAAATTCTGATGGGCCACCGCGTGATAGCTAGGTATTCACGCACCATGCAATGAAATTTGAAGGTGCATATTAATCGGAGAACTCGCTGGGGACGTCCGGGACCCACGTAAGTTATCAGTCGGAGAGAGCAAACCCGAAGAATCCGTGCCAATATATTCTTCGTTAACTTCCTGCCTTTACCATTTGGTGACTAAGGCTCGCGGTTTGTCTGTCCGAACCTTTGAAGTTAGATCCAGCGCTTTATTCGCTAATGAATTCTGGAAATAACTCACAGGGATACGCTCTTAGTGACTTGATCGCAAATTAAAACCTGAACACAAGTTCGGAGGGTTACCTGGCCACGTCTTGTTCACGAGGTATTCACGAGGTAGTACATATCTAATCTCCACGTTGGAATCGGCACGGAGTCCGAGATTAATTTGTTGAGGTGTTCCATAGACAAAGGACGGAAGTGGGTGTGAAAAACCTCTGCGCACCATAATGCATCCGGCTTGAGTGGTCGATATCCTAGTTGGGCGTCTATGGCTTGGGGCATACGGCCCGCACTGACGTCTTCCTTTGGATCAGATCCGGTCTTGAAAGGAGGGGATGCTGCGCCGCGTCCACAGCTTGCCAGCGTGCACGCCGGCAAACGCCATCCTAGCATCTTGGCTCCCCACGCATCATAGGAACCATGGCAAAACAAGAGGACACAACAATTGCACCTGTAAGTACCGTGGCTTGGAGTTCTCTCGCATTAATCCGGAGACGCATAAGTGGTGAGATAAACCTCGCAGCACACAAGAACTAAACAAGTAAGTCAGTGACTTCGGAGCACTAAGGGTAACAAATTCATTCTTCGAAGGGGAAGCTGTCCAGTACTTCCGTGACCTGTCTTCCTGTATAGCACGCATCTTAATAACCAAGGTATTCAGATATCGGGCCGTGCTTGTTATATTTAGTTTTCGTCCCCACAAACCATATACAGCTGAAGTCAGATCGTACACCCATATCATCCATGCACCGTTAAGCCGCCGATTCGTGCTCTTCTGCTTCGAACATTTCACCCTCGTCCTCCTCGGCTGTGAATGCTGACATCGGTACGGAGTATAAACGGATGACGGACTGCCAGCGAGATCAATTAGTGACAAAGGATAACACTAGCTAGCCATCTTACTTTGTTAGGATCCTTGATCAGCACATACTTGCCCTCCGGCATCTTCATACAGAGGTCAGTGATCGTCCTGACGATGCCCCAACCGTTAGCGAGGGAGACATTGAGCTGAGCTGCAAAGTCGGCTGGGCGCATGGATGCAGTGCTGAGAATGACATGGCGGCTGTTGTCTTTAGGATTCACTCGTGAAATGTACCTAAGCAGATCGTAATTAGTCGAATATTGCAAACCAAATGTGTAGTGAGATTTATACCCTATTTTCATGAGATCAGCACCAGCCAGTATGCTCTGCACAGTCCACTTCGCTAGTTTGCAGCTGTTGTTCTTCATCTCAGTCGCGACAACAGCGCCTCGCTGAGAGTCCAGCTTCGACCGCCAATCTTGGGCACCACCAGCCCCTGGAGCTCTGGGGTCGAACTCGTTCAGGGCGCGAATGGTTGCAAGGCCATGGCCATCCTGGGGATTACCATGGCCAGGCAGGAAGGCATCCACCTCTGTACGGACGCAGAGCTTGATATCTTCATCTTCCGTCACGCTGAGGTCGAAGACACGATACCGGTATCCACAAGAAGCCAGAGGATCTGTCTCGCCGGGTCCATAAAAGGGGTTTGGATGAGCAAAGTCCACAGCAGCACTCTCAATCACTGCTTGGAAGCCAAAATTTTGGTTGATGTACGTGGCTTCAAGAGAGAGAGAAGTAGCCGAATTGATCGACGGCACTTCCTGAGTGGATTTTTCAGATGGGTTGTTAGGGTTCGGTGGAGCAGGATCTTGTGGTGGATCCGACGCATTTTCGTTGACCGTGACAGTGTCGAAAGGACCGCCGTCGCGTTTATCGAGGAAAAGGTGATTGCCCTCACGCACGATGACAATGTCCCAAGGGTACGCAGACCTTGGAGCGCACATGAGAACGGAGAGGATGACATCGGTTGTGTAGACCGTCGCAGTGTCCTTGGCAGCAAGCTGAGAGAAAAAAAATCGATGAGACACGTTGGGATCAGAGAACTACCACCTGCATTCACCTGCTGAATTACGGGATCGTCCGACGTGGTTGTGTTGTACTTGATGCGATCAGAGGGTTGCAGAGGTTTTTCAGTTTTGGTGGTAATCCGGTCGTATGTCTTATCATAGGCAAAAATCCGACCGTAGGTATCACTGCAATAGAAAGCACTCGGGAACTGCTTTTGCGGTCATGGTAAAACTCACGTACATGTCCTCTGCATCGTCAACCTCTAGCTTGAGTTTAGTGAGGCGATGGAACTCGATCTCTTCCAACATAGTCCACTGTGGAGAAATAGTAACAGATGACTCCCGGGTGCGATTTCCCTGTAACAACAAGTCAGGAGGAGGGGAGCGGATTCAGAATAAGCATCAGTACTTTGTCCCAATCCCTCCACCCTTTACGACCTCCGCGCTGACCACCCCTGCCGGTAGTGAACCAACCACGGGGTCTCTGGGCACCTCTGTTAGCAAACGAAGTAGAACCCCGCCCAGTAGGTCGTCCCTTCATGAAAGCACTTCCTCGACGGGGCGCAGTAGTTTTGTTGTCGACCAACGAGAAACTGGATTCGTCATCAACATGGAAGTATGCAAAGGCACTGGCCGTGCCGCTACCGAAGGCTTGAGCACCATCTCGCCTAGAGCGACCGGATGCACCCCGAGAATCGCGAGTAGAGGATACACCAGTGACTGCCTGACGACCATCGCTCATGGGATCGTTCCAGTCTGCGAATCGACCGAGTTTGTCTGATTTTGAGAATGGCGCATAGGGAATATCCTTGAACTTGAATTGTTCTGGGATGTTTGACGACGAAGGACCCCATCCGCCATCTGGATTGTCGTGAATGGGTGGTAATGTAAATGATACCATTCTTTTTATTTCTTCTTGCCGTTGATCAAGAAATTTTGGGAGTGGATGATAACACGTGGGAAAACTCACTTTGGCCTGCAATACTCATGAAGTAGGTGGGGGAGTCCCTGCAGTTGGTGGCTTGCACCTGACAATTTCTTGACAGCGTCGTCCGTGAAATCAACAAGATCAACGAGAGGGAACTTGCTCTCGGCGTCAGCGCATCGTGGCACGATGAATACAAGGGTGAGTGCAAAACATGGTCTGTTCACCCCCGCTTGCTCAGACACGCCCAGATTCTGCTTACATTTTCATCGGAGGGCTCCATTACGACCTCACGGAGGGAGATGTCGTTACCATCTTTTCCCAGTGTGTTCTAGTCTATTGCTTCTCACGCACTCCAAGCTGACTGTGCCACCATGTAGGTATGGGGAGGTCATGGATGTGAACTTGCCCCGTGACAAGAGTTCTGGGAAAACCAAGGGGTTCGGCTTCCTCATGTACGAAGACCAGAGGTCCACAATACTTGCCGTAGACAATCTCAATGGTGCCAATGTTCTAGGCCGGACATTGCGCGTTGACCACGTGAAGGATTACAAACAACCCAAAGTACAAAATGAAGACGGCGAATGGGTTGATGCAGAAGAGCAGAACTTCAGCGCAAAGCCGCAAATGATCGTAGGTGGGTATCATACTGACTACGTAGAGATAAATATGTTCCTGATACTTGCTCAGACGACGCACCCGAGACCCACTCCGACGCGTCATCGGCCTTCTCCATCGACCCGGAAGACCCCATGCGGGACTATTTGATAGAGAAGCACAAAGAGATGAAAGCATTGGAAAAGTCGAAAAAATCTAAAAAGGGCAAACACAAAGACGAGACTCCCGACGAACGTCACGCGCGGAAAGAAAGGAAACGCGAGAAGAAATTACGGAAAGAGCAGAAGAAATCAGAAGGTGTCAAAGGGGTAGAGGAGTTGCTCAAGAGCCTGGGTGGGAGAGACGAACGCCGACCTCCCGACCGCAGTATCAAGGAAGAAGGTAACTACCACCGAGACCGATCAGTGGATATCGACCGAAGGCGTTCTACTTCTCCACCTTACAAACGAATAAGAGACTATTCCCGCAGCCCTCCACCTGCGAGGGGCTCCCGAGACGTTCGTATGAGAAGTCGGTCACCGGAGCGCGACGCGCGCCATCTAGGCATGTCTGGGCGCAACCGCCGGCACGGAGAAGGATATGGGGGGCCGCGCAGCTCCGTTCGCGATTACAAAGACAAATTCTAGGGTGTTGTGACACCTGGGATTGGGTATCATTATCCGGGTCCATTCCGGTCACTTCTAGTCTTTCGATGCCTTTTTTTTCAAAGAAATGGTCGAAATGGTCTTTGCGGACTTCCGGAACGGCTCCCTCGAAGGAGTTTCATATGTACTGCCACGGGGCCCTTTCTCAAGAATGCTCGCTTGCCATTTGATCGCCTCCACCCACACATAGGACAGGATTGTGATTTTGAGAAGGGCTCAATAAAAAATTTTATAACTCTATGACGGTACACGCAAGTACCCCGTTTTCTTTTTTTTCTTGATCTGTGAGATGGAAGCCTTTTCGGGTCCTTCTGATGTGAGATAGGTCTGCCACTATCCTGTGTCAACCACCAACCCGGTTTGGCTCTTGTTGCCACTCTGTGTCCTCCGGAATATAGGACCGGAATGACTGGTCAACGAAAAAAACGTGACCGACCCAAAGTCCTCGGAAATGATGACGACGCCCTCCAGCGTCACACAAGTGGATATCACAGACAAGACCTGGACTGACCCCGACCATAGGGAAGGACGCGGAGTGAGCAAATCGAACTAGTTAAGCTTAACTCGGGTTTCACTTTATTCCGTGCTTGAGAATCGAGTACGGTGGATACGGACCGTTCAACTGTCGTTTGACCTATGCAGTTGGTAAGTGAGAATGTGATAGAAGGACTACTTTCCACCAAGTCATGGCCCTAACTCGTGGCACTCGAATAAAAGAGACCTTTATTCTTCCCGATGAGAATCGCGTAGACCACAGTGTAGTGCGGTGATCATAGGGGTCATTTCCTAATTTTGCCAGACTATTTATTGTCCCTTTGTTCGCTTCCTAAGAGTGTGAGCGTTGTTGTTGTCAAGTACTGGTGTTGCCTGGACACGACTGCAATTGTCAGGCAGCTGATAATCGTTTCCTTTCTTCAAAGGACCGGACAATGGGGAGCCAGTGCCAGGCATGAGTACCAGGCATAAATACGCTGTGCCCGTGCAACCTCGTGTAACGAGACTTTCCTGCAAGCGACAATCAAGTGTCTAACATGGCCCCGAGGACTCGGTCTTCTACCGGATCTACTGGATCTCCTGCGACGTCCTCTAAGCCACGCACGAGTACGGGCTCGACTGGGTTACCTACCCCTGGAAGTACTCCCCGTCGCACTCCCCACTGCACCAAGTGTGGTCGCCCGCGTGCGGGCCATCCTCGCTCAGGTTGTCCTTACGCTGCGCAGTCGAATGCACCCTCTCCCTCCAACAAGTCGAACCCCGCCTCTGAAGCTACATCACCCCATACAGACGATGATATAGCAGGCGACCTGTCATCGTTGCGCATCGTCAATCCCGCTGAGGAAACAGGCTTAGTAGCAGATCAGGCAAAGCGTCTCAAACGCCGCCTCTCAGTTCGATTTGCGCTTGTCCCCGCAGAGACACTGGCATCGTTGTCTTCTTCTAGTTCCGAACTCGTGGAGAGGCTATTGACACCAGGAATGATGGGTGACAAGTGCGATAGCGATGACTATGGGGCAGTGTTAAGGTGGAAGAGCACACTTGTCGATGGGGACTCTCCCTCGCACGAACCAGCCACACGTGTTGTCACTGCTGTGGACGAAGAAAAAAAACCGGTACAAGTTACCGGGAAACTATTGTCGCGTGAGATGCCGGGTACTCTATTCACTCCAACTGCGAGCCTCGCGTCGACCCAGCCATTATCTGAAGGCAACATTGGAGGATCGGTCAACATGAATGATACGATATTTTTGCTACCAGATCCAGATATTAAGAAGCCCAAAGCTCTCCAGCGCTCAATGAGCGTCGAGCAACGTTCACTCTTTCTGGAGCGCCTTAGTCACTCCTCCGAGAGCGCACCCGCTGCGTTGGTATCCATCCCAAATGGTGATGTAGCGAATGTTCGTCAGGACGCAGAGAGAATTGGGTTCATTGTCCGGGAACTCTCCAGTGGTGGGCAAGATGGTCAAAAGTGGATAATATTGGGTACGGATGCCCACGCTATGGATTTGCTAGAAAGGAGATTCGATGAGGAAGATCGGAAAAGAACCAATGCGCAACGTGGAGGCAAGCTTAAAGCCGTCGCAGGGGGCGCGCTCTTGGGCGCTGTGGCGACCTGGACCGGCCTTGCTTTTTCCTGATTCCCGTGGGTTCATACCATGCTTGCATGCTGCAAATGGCTCACTGCCTAGGTGCATTAGTATCTAGTGTATAGTAGGACTTCCTGTATTATGGTAAACTTTGGACTACTTCCGGACCGAGAGATGGTTGGCGAAGCAATGCAACAATCTCACTCCCCTACGTAATGATGGAACAAGAGGTCCCCATGAAGCTTCAGAAAAAAATTTTCCTGGCTTTTGTGCATGGCTCGTTAGATTTAGCGATCCCCTCTGGTCACCAAGTCGTGAATTTCCGAAGGGGGTCAACCCTGTAATGCGCCTTCCCTCCCCTCGGGACGGTATTCCTTTTTTGAACGAGGTGGCAAGGTCCTCAGGCGCAGAACAACCTTTTGACCTACCTGCCCTATCTGGGGCTTGGACGTCAATTGGAGATATTGAATTGTATCAGGACACGGCTCCACAACCCACTGGTAACGGTCCAATTGTCCTTGGGCGCCAGCAATGACAGGCGATTAGCTGAAACTTCGGTGTCTGTCTTATCTGGTCAGTCAAGCAAATGCTGGGGATGCAACGCTGGAAAGTTAGGGTGAGATCTAGCACAGCTAGTGAGGGTTTCCTAGTCACGTCTTACTAGCTGTGCTGGGCCCCGATCGGTGCTGTACTACCGATTTCATGGAGGAACGACCTGTTAGCGTTGGTGCGTACTGCATCTGCCCCACTACGACCAAGTGAATATTGCATGCTCCAGACAGGTTTCCTGAAGATTTCGTATCCCGTTATGTTACCGATTGTTCGACTAGGACACAATGTATTGGAACTTATCAAGGTCCTCAGGTGGCCACGAGTGACTCGCTTTCCAATACATGGATACGTGCTATCACAATACTGATTGCAGGTGTATCAGTGATAATGCCAGGCATCTGTCATCTTTCAGGACATGAACGCTGTTCCGCGGAATTTAGTTGCGACGTCGAAGGTGGTACAGGCGGAGCCTACGGCGGTTGCTAGATGGCCCTGCAGGACGGCCCATGACTCCTAAGATGTGGCTACTGTGTGATCTGGATCCGGAGATCCAAGTCTAGGCTGTGTAATTGCACAGTACGCACAGCAAGCTACAGCGACAGGGTCGCACACATGCTAAATCTTCCTTTCCCAAACTGCGAATCAAATTGTCGGCGAACTGTAGGAACGTTTAGGTTAAGGTACATGCTAGCTCTGCTGCACCGTAGCTTCTAATCCTGCATCCTCGTTTCACGTCAGTCAGTCATTTCATTACGAGAGTCTGGCATCGATTAAGGAATACGGAATGGTACTAACATAAAGGGCAAAACATATGTAGGCGCAATCTCATCAACACACAGGAGATGTAAGGGGGGTTGAGAGGAAAACTTATCGGGGATCCTGTTCATCCCGCCTTGGCTTCCTCCTCTTCACCCCATAATGTATCTCCTTTACATGGCGCCCTAGGCTGTCTCTGGTCATTTCGCGACCACAGCCGACATGCGAACACACGATTCGCTCTTTACGGCGACTCCTCTTCCGGCCGA
This sequence comes from Pisolithus marmoratus, assembly GCA_024613145.1. Classification (NCBI taxonomy): domain Eukaryota; kingdom Fungi; phylum Basidiomycota; class Agaricomycetes; order Boletales; family Pisolithaceae; genus Pisolithus; species Pisolithus marmoratus. The sequence goes on from JANFAE010000128.1 coordinate 70,014, forward strand.
GGGGAGAGGCGGGCCCCTCTTGGGCCGGAAGAACGTCCAGCACTGCGGAGCCGTGAGATGGGTTACCGAGTGGCTGCTGCGCATATGCAGGCGGCCCCTGCATAGCGTGAATGTCGCACAATGTCGGATTGATTGAATATTCTTGCCAGTAATTGTGGCCATCTTCGAGGGTCTGCGCTTGGGCACGAAATGGGTCGAGAATCGGTAGCGCTTCGGGCCCATATTCCTCCGGAAAGGTAGATGACACAGGCCCATTATACAATTGAACACTGGCTGCCACACTGAACACAAGACAACTCCTGATCAGTGAACGAGATTGACTGAAGGGTAAACATACTCGGGCAACTCGTCGTACCCATCAGCTCCGTGGGAACGGAGCACCTGGGGCGCTGACTGTTGGATGTAAAGACTTCTGAAACTCTATCATGAACAAATGTTAGATATGACAACGAAAAAAGAAACGAACGAGGGCGAAAACAACGTCCGCTCGGGATATGACTCGGGGACGTCTTCATCTTCAAAGTATTGCTGGAAGTTGGGCCTGGTAAAATAAAAAAATGGTCGGTAGAGGAGATTGTGGGTATTTGGAGTCTTACTGCATGTATTAAAGACACTTGGGTGATATGATGCAGTTTACACGATGTTGGGGCCTTTTATATTGCAGTGAGGACTACAGCCTGGGAGAAAACGAGGCATCTGAATCTAACCCACCAAGTGCGTCACGCCAAGCAGGGTGCGCACGCCTGTGTCACCTGGGGCGCTTTCCCGGAACTGAAACGGAACGAATTGTGCCGATTTGAGCAGGCAGCGTGCTTTGCGCCGGTAAGGTTTGCCAGATCGTAGACATTGCTAGTTTCAGTAGTTGGTTGGCCGAATGATTGTTTAGTGACACGTTAAAGTATTGATACGCTCTTTCGGGGTACTTCGCATCACATCATGCTGCACGGTCTCTCAAATAGACCGGCTTGCCAATCTACACGTGTGGACGATGTGACCGGACCAACAACAGGAGAGGAGATAAGATCAGAAGTCAGGCTGCGATCATCCCTAAAGTAGGGGAAGGTGTGACAAGAATCAGCGAAGGCTCACCTCGATGTAGCATGCATGCTACTGTTCTCTGGGCGCAAAGGGTGATGACGCCGGGTTTGGTTAATTTACAATCGACCATCTTCCACCCCATTGATACATGAAGAACTTCCCTGGTGGGGAAGACATGCGAACATCAGATCAATTAAGATGCGGAGAGTACGTTATTATAGTTGGGGTTGATGGAGGGAAACCTTTGCACGTTCAGACTGGACAAGATCAAAAGGGAACGGCAGGTTTTCTTTGAATCTTCAGGGAGACTAACCTGGGCGAGATGTTGCTTTTTTCTTTGTGCGTAAAAAAACAGAATACCATTTTTCCAGTGGCGTTTGCACTACGCAGAGTTAAGGGAAGATCAGGAGGCTATCAGAAAGTGCAAAGTAGTACAATCGACACGCTATCTATGGTGGTGGTATCGATTTGATCAAGCGGTGCAGTGATTTCCCAGACTCGGCCACGTTTTGCATTGCCAAGGGCAGCGACTACGTTGTATATAGTAGTGGAGCTTGTATTTTACTTAGGCACATATGTACCTGCACTCCAACCCATCCTAAGCGACGTACGTCCACCATGTCGTGCAATTCCATTGATTCGTTCGAGACGTGTATGCAAGAGCCAGAGCAGGATGAACATGGCACGGCCGGGGAATTACCAACATACGACGATGTCGTAGCTCAGAGTCCGAATTCTCGGTACGCCTTCTGGGTGACAATCAGATGAGAGGCGCTCATGAACTCGCAGGTTTGGCCGGTGGAGGGGCTGGATTGAGAAAAGGCAATTCACTATATCTCCAACACTTTGAGGTATACAGCCTACTCACAGCGTTCACTAGGGCAGCGGAGCGGTATGCAGAAGTCAGCGCGGAAGAGCTTGAGCGTAGGCGGACTAGGGGATGGGGGGATGGCATGGAACAACTGCCTGAGCAGGTAACACTCTCCATTGTGCCCGCGTGTGTACGCTCTTCCCGCTGAACGATGTGATCAGGTTCATACTCCAGTAGAGGAACCTTCTACCAGCCAATCCCAGAATCGGGACCATCCCTTGCAGCCGCCTTTGCGAATACGAGTGGACGATGATGTCTTCTCGACATCGCCTTCTATAGCCCATGCGAAGGAAACATCAGCTAGCAACCAAGACTCTCTGGCCTATACGCCGACTGCAGCCAGTTTTGTCACACACCCTCAATGCCAGACTACAGCCAGGGAGACGCTACTCCCCACTCACTTACAGGTGCACCAGTTCGGATCTCGATTCCTTCCCCACACAACCTCGCCCATACACTGCGTGCTTCCTCTCCAGCGGGACCGTTTGTTACTTATCGGGACGGACAAGGGACTCTCTGTCATGGACATGTACCCCGTCGAATGGGCGAATGGCGTGGATGGTAATATCGGAATCGTGCAGAAAGGCCCTAACGAGGCTCAGGCCCGCGCCATCTGGACAGGGGAGGCGTATGCGCTGTTTTGCTCTGTATTCACCCATGTGGTTGACATAGCTATGCATCCAGGGTCTACCAGCTTTCCATTCTAGAGTACGAAGACATCGGAGAGGGCACGCCTCAAGGCGTTGTACTGGCGCTCGTTGGCCCAGACCCTGATGCTCCTTCTGCTTCCAATGGGCATCAAGAATCATTGCGCAGTCTGAGAATGTATAACCTGGCCAGTTTGATGTCACTAGCTAGGTGGATAATCACGCAACAAGTGGGTGGTATCGTGTTGTTTCGGGTTACTGCTTGATCCGATTGCCCCACACACAGACTCCCAACGCTGTTGACCTACGCCGTGCTTCTGATTGGAATGTCCAGCAAACGCCTGTCAAAAAACACCGTTCTGCAAGCAGCATCACCAGGGGTTTGAAGAACCTAATCATTGAATCTCCCCCCCGTACACAGCAAGTCGCGAGTATATCGTATGAATCATATCTTTCGGCGCAAAGTCCGAAAAGACAGAGTACAGCCACTTCAGCCGATTCTTCGTGGGATGTGGTTGAAGACTTGCCATTGCGTTGGGCAACCGATTTTGTTCCCCTTGCCTCGCCCACGTCACGTTTGGCAAGTATGAGTGCGATTGCATACGCTCTTTGGCAAGAGGGTGGGCCGGGTCCAGGCGGAGGACGGCATGGGCGTCGAACCTTATTGGCGGTTGCGACAAAATACAATATATTTCTATATGAAACCCCAAAGGGTGAGAGAGCATTCCATTTCGTCAAGGTAATTGATCGATCTGCCGTTGCTAAGTATTGGCTATTGAGGCATGTGCTAATCATTGTGACATGTAACGTACAGGAATTCTATACCCCCATTCAAGCCCGAAACTTAACCTTCGTGCACCAGTCAGTCCAAGACATATCCAGATCACAATCGGACGGGAGCTGCGTGCGGGTCGGTGGATCGGGTCATGGACACGCACGTGTGTCTTCATCGGATGGAGCGTTTTCCTTACACAATCACCGCCAATCCATGGTTACGCCAGCGACCTTCACGTACAGTGCACAAATGGCGCTATTCGTTATCTTCGATAAGAAGGCCAGTATCATCCGGATTGCGGACGCGGCAGTCATGGAGGTGGAAATGTTTGATGGTAACTGCAACAGCCCCTCTGGTGGGAAAGACCAACTCAGCATCGCAAGCTCTGTCACCACTCGGCGTTCCCGGGCCTCTATTGATTTTATGGCTCTTAGGGAAGGGAAGGGAACATGGGTCTTGCCTAGTTTAATTGACATACCTCCAGCCCAAACCCCAAGTGGAGCCCCACACAGCATATACATACTCTCACGCGGGAGGCAGACCCATGTTATCTCAGCCCCACTCCCCAAAACGGTCCAGGCTACGCCCCCGCTGTACTCGATAACGTGGAATTCACACCCTTCAAGTATCTCTTGTCGCTTGTGCCTGCCGCCTCCTTACAAGTCGGTCAAATCGGCAGAGACTCCATCTTTCCTGCAACTCTTGGGGTTAGGCGAGCATGGCATTGAAGTGCACGAGATACCCCTTGCCGCTTTGTTCAACCGCAAGGGGAAGGACGCAGAAGGTACTCCCGTCGAGGCAACTCATGTTCGGTCGTTTATCGGAGAGACGAGCCTTTTGGCCACTGGTGGAAATTGGCATCAGCTGGACTCTGTAACAGCGCCACATCTCGAGCGGACGGACTCAGCAACGTCCGCGAGCTCCTACGGGAGCGTGGAAAGCGAAGATGTGCAACTGCGCTTGAGAGCCGCGGCGGGGTTGTATTGCTCGCTGCGTAAGGATGTAGAAGACTGGAGGGTGTTTTGGGTCGGTGGAGACGCTGGTAATGTAGGGGAGCACGACGAAGACAAGGATGGTGTGCTTGTATGACGCGTTTTTCAATAAAAAATTCGCAACTTATTTGTAGTTCGTACATCTTGCACATGATGATACTCAATGCTTTAGAAACCTGCATTACTGACACAGACAGAGAGCCCAACTGCAAAAAGTAAGGAGAGTAGATATTACAGATGAGTGGGAGTGTAGTGAGTGGGTTGTGTAAATGTCCAGGTGGTGGGGGTAAGATGCAAGGAGGATATCATATGTTAGCTGGTAACAAAAGAAAAAAGCCGTGAACGTGCGCCACGAGCCGTGATCTGCCACCAAGGCGTCGTCTCATCTCAGCTGCGTATCAGTCGAGGTGGACCCTCGTAAGACGGCAACAGAGGTCGAGGGCTTGGCACTAGACTCGTCTAGGGAATGACTTGGCTTGCGCCCTAGAGGATCAGGATGTGGCACAGCCGATAAGGGCTTCTTGTCCCTTATCACGACAAAAGATCTGCCAGTCTCGGGCCTCGAAGAAGCAGCATTACTGTCTTCTGGTGCTTCTGATGCATCTTCCAGGATTTGGCCGTCGCTGTGCCTCCGATTTCGTCGGATGTTGAACCAGCCCTTCTTCTTTGGAGGCTGCTGTTGTCCCCCGCCTTCCAAACTCCCTCCAGCACTGGCATTTGGCGAATTGTCGAGCGGCGCAGATGTCTCAGGTTCGCGTATCGGATGGGACTCCTGCACGGCAGAGGACATACTTGCCAGCCCAGCCAACTCGATAACTGCCGTCTGGCTTTTTGTCCTCATATGCGGCAGCATGGCGCCTGCAGGAAGTCCGGAATTTGTGAGCACAGGCAATTTTGCCACGTTAGCGACCGAGGCCATCGGCGTCGCCACTTCGTCCTCCACATCCTGGGTAATCGTTGCTACCCTGGACGAGCTCCCCCCGCCTGCACCCAACACAGGGCTCCGTTTCTCTACGCTGGGGAAAGTCAGTGCCGACCCACCAGCGCCCTTGCTGCTTCCTGCAATAGCATAGGGTGACTCATAGTGGGCTCTCCCTCCGCCGACGCGTGAGAAGCCGGCGGAGGTTTGCGATGCAGGCGACGGTATCGACTCCTTGCGCTCGTGCGGGAGCCTGTTGCCTGGGCTCGGGAAGGGCTGCCATGCGGCCATTATGTGCGTGCTCTCGTCGTCATCGTCGCTGTCCTCTCTGTACGGCTGCAACGCATGTTCGGGGCGAAGTACGGACGGTGGGGGACCATCAGAATTGTGCGACGTAGCAGAGCTCTTGGCCTGCCGTGCAAAGGAGGCGTTGGGGGGTACATACAGGGCCGAGTCTGCAGCAGTATAGGAGCCACCGGAATGCCGAATTTCTGTCGCTCGGTACTGGTGGCGGTCTCGTGCGCGTCGGCTGCCACCTCCACAGCAGCCGAGCATTCCGAGCACGCCGACGAGCCCGCTGTCTATGGCGTCACCTGACCTGTCGAAACCGACGCGCCCAAAGATGCGTAGGGTTGCTTCGATAAGCTTGACGATAAGGATGACCGCGAATGCGATGTAGACGAGGAGTAGCACCACGAGGATGCCGTAGGCTACCCACCCACCTGCAGCGGCTCCGATGGATATCTACGATATCAATAATGAAAGAACACGTTAATCAATATATGCAAAATGGCCGCTATGCGAGTCTCACCGTCGGGGTTAAGATGACGAGTAATACAGCGGTCACTATCCTCGCGACACAGAACAAGAAGCTCAATAAGCCCATACTCGCTCCCGTTCCCCATGGCAACCAGACGCTTGTGATGAGAGCGCTAGCAACCTCGGACACGAGAATCACGATCGCCTGAGCGGTTCCGCTTTGCTGACCACATCCTATGGCCAGACCATTAACTAAGTTTGAAAGGAAAAGTAAGCCCGAAAACATTTGCGAATCTGGACGGAAATGATTATACAGAGGCCCGAGAGCAAGGAGCGTGCGAGTTTCATCATACAACTTTGTCGTGGAGGTCCTAGCAAGACGAAGGACCAAGAACCCTGGAAGAAGAACAGAGAAAAATGCGAAAGACGATGCGCCCAGCGCGATAGAGGCGCTCGTTTTTACAGTCATGAACTGGTATGCCGAGAATATCGTGACGGGAAGATGGAAGAGTGAGAGGACTCGAACGAGGTTTCCTTCAAGGAGACTTGTGTGAAATGAACTGAGGTTAGAGCGGAGCCACCACCGGCGCCGGAAGAGGGGATATGAGTGACCATAAGTATTCAATGATCGGCTTTCATCTCCGGTGACGTCCAGGATGTCCTTACTTGCAGACGTCCCGCCAGACTGCCGTGGACTGCGGCTCTTGGCCGCTGAGCTAGAAAACGTAGCACCTGTTGGGAGGGTGGAAGATGGTTTGCGGGAGAATATCCAGTCCATTGACCAGACCAGAACGCTGAGTATGATTGTCCCTGCGAGGATGGCAAGGAATAAGATAAGACAAGTGCGGAATAAATCATGGGGGTTAATGCCGACGCTCCATGCAAAGGCTTCCACACCACTATGGGTGCCGTTTGGAAGAGAAAATAAGGTGTTAGAAATAGAAGGGTTGATATAAAGAGGCGAACTGGGATCAGTAAGTTGATCTGCAAAGTCGGATGGGGGATCGTATGGTTGGGTCTGCAAAGGATTCCATAGTGTTGCATGGGAAGAGAGCGAGGTATCTGGAAAGTGATGTCAAGATTTGGAGTACACAGCATAAAACTGAGACGGAAGCTCACTATATGTCAGGGTTGCCCACGAAGTCTGGGAAAGTAGGGGATCTGATGAAATACGTATGCACAAACTGCGGAAAACGATGGACCGGGTGTACGTACAAACAAAAGGTGGCCATTGTACGGCAACCATGGCCAGTGCCGCACACCACTGCGTATGAATCATGATATCTCGCAAAGACGGAGAACCTGGAAGGCTACGGTGAGACACGTTCGGTCGAAGAGAATAACGACATCACGTACAGAATCTCAGCAACGAAGGGGAAGTGGCCAGCTGCTCGCCGCTGATGGCGCTGACGAGAATAAGTCCGGCGCTCTCAACACGGGCCCATATGCCCGAGTGCGGGCGACTCGCTCCTCGTTTCCACGCAGAGACGAGACGGGCGATGCAGACGATGATCCAGTATGCAACTGCGAGACCGATGGTAGCCCAGAATATGCTACGTGCGATGCCGTAGGGGGAGTGGAGTGGACCTGGTTGGAGAGCCGTGGTTGCAACTGTGAGACAGAGTATTTCGTTTTCATAAGGATCAAGAGCACGAAGTTCTGTGTTGAGAGTGGTGAGAGAGTTCTTTGGATTGAAGGGTATGGAGACGGCGAGTGCGTAAGGGCCCGGTGGTATAGGACAGTCTGTTGAGTTGGAGCTACTATTAGCGAGCGGCGAGGGTTGGCGGATGAAGTCGCAGAGATAAGAGTTATTGCTGAACGAATTGATGGTCAGCGTCGTCGCCTGCGTGAAGAGGGTCGCTGTGCGAGATGTGTGAGTACTACACAGGTCACAAAAGCAGAGAGTGCTAACCGAGGTTGGTCGTGTTCGCGTCTCCGATGATTTGCTGGGCTGTCTGTCCGAGCACGGTCAAGTTGAGACGCTGGCCGTCGACGATTTGCGAGTAGACAGTGTCGACGGACATCTTTTGGGCGACATTGCCGGTGAAGCAGTCGTTGAAAGGCAGCGTCGCTGGCTGGGCAGACACTGCGAGCGGCAGAAGCACCAACAGCAGACACAGACACGCCTGTGACGACGACGACGACGACGACGACCGGTGGGACTGTGGAGCGACCATCCTCATCATCATCCTCATCGCCATCCGGGACTTAAGTTATACGCCCGTCCAAAGGGACAACGCGTTTGCCTCGTTTTACCACGCCACCCCATGAAGACGTGCTCCCGGACATCGCTAGTACTCATATGGACTGAGACTGGAGAACTGAGACGAGCAAGTGTGCGTGTGGTATATGTACATCATACCAGATAGAAATACTGTATCCAATGCTATCGTGGATTGCATGGCAACCAGGACCGTATCCATGTCCTCAGTCATATAGTACTTCATGCCTTCATCTCCGCCTTCAACCATCTCCACAACTCGCCCACTTCGCTCTGGGCTATCTCACCCAACTCTCCATCATGCACAAACCCATACCGCTGCCCTTTTAATCGACGACCCAACTCATCCAGCGTGGCTTGTATATTCGTCGAGGACGAAGCAATAGCCGAGAACGCGGACGAGAGGATGATACCATGCTTAGATCGAATGGTGGACGTCTTGGGAACACGTCACATCACCTCGCATCCCCCACTCCCGCGAAAGAACTCACCACGTCTCCCCAGCTGAACCTCTTGTTAAGGACGTACTCAAACTCAGGGGTCTGTCCATACGCCCAATCCCAACCCTAGATCCGATCAGCGACGTGAGCTATTGATAAGGGAAACACTTACTGGTAACTCGGCGATCCCAGACTTAAAATACTCGTCGCCTACATATTCGGGCGTCTCCCCCATCACACAAGGCTGATCCGTGAACCGTAAATATAACCGACGTGTAAAAAGGGTCTCTGACGCACCTCGTCGTCCACGTCATACTCCTCCCGAAAAGAAGCGATAACAGCTTCGACAAATGCCTCGTGTGTGATACGTGGGTTAGACTCGACGAGATTACATACCGGCGAACGAACAGATTCGACGCCTTTCGTATTCATCGTAGGCTGTCGTTAAGACTACATGTTATGAGCAGACGTGGAACGTCATCTATCCGACCCACCTTGTCCACGCGTAGCAAGTCTCCTAGCGTATCCAGCCTCGTAGAGATGAGCATCGTCCCGTGGTGGTATGCCCGACCGCTGACGATCTTGTACGCCGCACCTGAGACGTGTCTATCACATCCACTGGTAAGTACGGCCTCTAAAGTTCAGTCGACGACGACAAGGCACCCATCTTCTTGCCTCCGACGCATATGTCGTTGCGCTCATTTGCGTACCCCTCCACACCGAGTGCACGGAGAGCCCTTACGACGATGTCTGCCGTCTTGGCCCTATCGAACGATGCTCGAGGGACGTGGATAGAGTAGTTCGTGTTCCCCAGATCCTGTACACGAACCCTTGGAATATGTCGACCAGCCGTAGTCAAAGGGCTTACATGGAATACCGTGCCACCGCCACTTCTTCGTCTGATCCATGGCACGTTTCTCTCGCTCGCAGCACGCAAGTTGACCTCTTTCCACGGGTTCTGATTCCTTCCGATCACGACGCAGGGACTGTCACGGTATAAAAGGAGCAGCGGAGCGTGTGCAGGGTAGTGTCGGAAGAGCCTGCGACCGTCACAAGAGGCCGAGATGACAGTAGAGAGGGACGCACCAGTCTTCCAAAGTCAAATTAAAGTACGGATTAGACGACGTCGACACGTAGATAGCACTCTGAGGCCTCAGCGACGTGCTTGGAAGGGATGCAAGTGTGCGAGCGAGCGCTATCGATGGTTTTGAGCGTATGCCGAGGGCAGGCGCGACATGACGGAAGGAGGCAAACATTCGACGTGTCTGCAAGACAACATGCGTTGACTATGAAGTCTACGGTACATGGTCCCAGCGCACCCATGTATATAGTGTAATAATGGTAATAATACGACTCTACCGCTGGATAGTGGTATATATCGGATTCTCGACCTCGTGGATCTGCTTCTGAGACGGGGGAGTACCAGGGATCGTTTTTACAAGACCCTACGTTCCATGCGCACAGAATGGGTGACTAACCAAGGCGGAAGAGCAAGGACAGACGTACAAGCTTCTGAAACATGCACTTGTTCAACAAACGTTCGGGTTTGCGGCAGGCATAGTACTCCTGGTTGTTCAGCTCGAGACAGTTCCAGTGCGATTCGAACTGGTCGAGGCAGTTTTCCCGCATCTTGTTGATTCTGTGTAGAAAAGGTCAGCGTCTGACTATTGTCTCTGGGGAATGGATGTTCACGGTAGGAATGAACTGTACAAAGGACTCACAAATCAGTCGCACACCGGGTAACTCGACGGCCCTCCTTCAAGCATGCTCCAGGGTCTCCCCCACTCTCGTTCTTGCAGAGCATAAAGTCCTCTGCGTGTCCAACAAGTTACAGTTCGACACCCACCGACCATAGACCTAGTTTTGAGCCATCCCAAACAGAACGCATGAATATACCAACTGCCCACCATTATACTCCTTGCAGTAGGCTCCGATGAAAAAGGCCGCGCTCTTGAGGGGCGCACTCGTCACGCCCAGCTCCTGAACCTTTGGTATCGATGCAGGCAGTGGTGTTGGATCCCTGTACGGGTGGTCCGCGCGCGCTGGGTCGTGAAAGGTGCTCATCGTCGTTCGCACCAGTTGCAAGACTTGGTTGGGACGAGTCGGGAGCAGGAGATGAAATAGGAATTATGTTCCCACGGGCAGCACTCTCTTGGACACCCTTCTTTTAGTGATCGAGTAGCTGTTGGACGGATACTATTAGGATGGTCAGTGCGTCGTTTCTTTTGATTCTGATAGTTGAACTGAAGCCAACAACAGCCTGCACGAGCACCGCCAAAAGCGTACATTCTTTTATTGAAAACACACCGTCTGACTGTCTTCTTGAGCGCGCCGCACAACAGCACCGTCGCATCGCTCAAAGCAGAGGCACTCTCGGCACTGTCGTCCACCGTCCTACGCGAGTCCACAGACCCTGTACCCGATCGTATCCCAACTGCACCTGGCGAAGATGAGGAGATGTTTGACGACGACGGGAACGGGAGTGCGAACGAAGATGTTCCAATCGTGACGTCGACGGACGACTTCGAACTGTGTAGGGCCATCAAAGACAGGGGAAAACAGAATGCTGCTGTGCCGGCGTATGAAGTACTGGACCCTGACTCGCCGATACGGGGACTGCTCAATAATTGGGAGGAACTCTTCGTACAGTTCAGAGGCAAAAACGGTGATTGATGAGGCCCACTTTACGCGTCTTTCGCGTCGACTGACTCACTTCGTGCAGGCAAACTGATGCCAGTACAAGTTTCTCAAACGTCACTTCTGGACGAGGAGGAAGAGGAGCCAGCTCGTCGCGCTCCACCGCCACCACCACAGCCAACGACGCCCGTGGGCAAGGGAAAGCGCAAAGCACCACCCGAATAAACTGTGCATGACTCTACAAGACATACACTGCATATTGTACTTTTTAATCGCACGGTATTAGACTATGATACTTATACATCAGCGGGAGTCGTAGTACGACAGGTCAAAACCCTTTCTTTCTCTCCCATAACTTGGGTTCTAGTGGAAGGAGTGCCGCAGCAACTCGTCTTCCTTCCTCTGCCAGGAGATTGTACGTCGACGATGCATTTCTCTGTCGCATGGTTCAGTACAGGGGCACGACAGCAATGAGTGACTCACGGTATCCATTACATCCAGCTGTATACCCAGTCCCGTTACATATGACCTTATCCTGGGTGGGACATATTCCACTCGAACACCCGTGCCAAATACGAGGATTTCTGGACATTATTATTGAGTGACCCATGATACCAGGCAACTTCAAATACACACCAGGCTTTGGGACGACCACCTCGAATAGGGACCAGTGTTCGTTCGTCCAGCCTGCCCACATCTCCACACCCGACCCTTTCCCCGGTCGCATCTCAGCTGCACTCACAACAGAACTGAAGCCGCCATTCGGAACGTCCCACAGGAATACCTTTCCATCCAAGAATATAACAGGTCCGCTCAAGACGAGTCCGTCGGCGAGCTTGATGCCTGTCTTTGAGACGGAGAGGACCTGGACTGGTGGGGGTATGTCAGAAGCGAGGATGTTGGTCAACGTCGTTGGGCGGTCGACCATACGGGTCGGGGAGCTGTGTAGATTGCGGGGCCCAGGGACTGCTGGTGCAAACTTTTGGCATGTCCGGGGTTGTCGAAGTATGCTGAGTGCTTGCCGTGCTGGCGAACGGATCGAGGCCATATCCAATGTCGACAAGTTACTTTGCATAACAGGGCACTACAATTCTCCTACGACTACATGTCACAGACAACAAATCGAGTGCTAATGCTCTCGACAAGACGACGAACCATCATTCGCTAGGATCTTACTTCAGACATCCAGGTCACCTCGTACCAAAGCGGGTTGGGAAGACGAATTGAGTTTCTGTGGAGAAAGTCAACAATATCTGGAATGCTCAATTTCGTCTCCAGTCCTTGCCGAGATTTTATTATGAAGCGCACAAGGGAAAGAAAATCCAGTGATTCATCGAAAAAGGTATGGCAAATTTGGTGCATGGATATGATATTCTCGACCCGATGCATCAGTGCGCCCTCCAACTCCTCGAGAAATGTTGACTCATCAGTGAACATCGATGCAGTGGTCCAGACATCTGCAGAATGGAGCTCTTGTACAAGTTTCTTAAGTTGGCAGAAGGAAGGCGTTAATACCAACCCCACTACCCTCTTCTTTGAGATGCGCGCGGCTTCCACAATTGTGAAGCCAGTGTCTCAGTAATCCCTCTGCCCAGTCATGCATCCGCCGAAGCCGTGCAACAACCCAAACCGTCTTTGCTTATTATAGCGAAGGAACATTGGCAAGCATCTTCAGACGACAAGGGAGAGGAGTGCCCCGAAGACTGCGGCGTTTGCCTTCTGTTGTGCTTGACTACGAACGGACCAGTAAGTACGCGGGATAGATCCCAGATAGTGGGCAGGCTGCGATTTACGAGCACAAATGAAATGGTTCAGATATTACCCTGCTGATTCCATAAGCTTCCAAGTGTCCACTGCCGAATGATTTCGTGCTGAACTTCATGTTGGCTTTTACCAGTGAGGGTCAAGCGCAGCAAGTGACCCAGAATGCGAGGGCACTCAAGAGGCGGAGGACAGTCAGGGAGGAAGATTACAACCTCGAGGGGATGTGTACATCACGGATCACTGGTCGGCCTTCCTGGTCAAACTAGATCAGTGTCATCGCTCTTATGCAACACAGTACGTACTTCGCGGGGCCCGAAGAGTCGTTGGCACGTAACGTAGAACGTGTGTTGCGCAGAGGGACTGGGAGGGAGAGGGAGTCGACACGAAGGCACTTAGGGGTGTACCACCACCATTGCCCCATCAAATCTACCCCACAATTTATCTGGACTCTTGACAACAATGACCGCCGTCGTCAAAGTTGAGCAACTTCCCGACATTTCCAACATCGCACGCATTCATATTTGTGGTATGTATGTCTTCGTACAATCCTCGACTATGCGTCTGTCCTCAGTGATTGTACAAACTACGCAGTCTACAACGTAGTGACTATGTCGTAAACTGCATGGTTTGTGCAATCGAGTTCGCAAGGAGAGTTCCTTACCCACCACAACCTGAGTATGCCCTTCTGCAGCTTGAAGTTCGTTGTCTGGCTTCAATATCAAGCTGTCACTTCCTGCCATCCATTATGCCATGGCAATTACCATCTCTACATAGACCGTTTGATACGCACAGCATCTCGTTGATGACGAAACAAGTGAACGCCTGGTTTTAGGGACCTTCTGTTGGCAACCAAAGTGTGTGCCCAGTTCCACTCCGTAACCGATAGTTTCAACTCAAGAATACTTGAGCGATCAGAAGCGAGGACTGAACTATCGTCAGTCCACATTTTAGCGGAAGGGAGATTACCCAGCCAGAAATCAAATCACTTGGCGCATTGGTTTAATAGTTAGAAGTTTCAGACGATGAAGCACTGGACCACTATCAATCGGTTTCTGAGACCGGTCCTGATGGGATTGGACACCCCCTCTCCCATCTCGGGTATCGCGACGCATCTGACTGGTGTGAGTATGTCGAGTGACGCCCTCACGTCATTGTCGCTTTCCACCTTTCCCGACTTTCCTCTGTGGCATTGTTGTTCCGCTGTTGTTGGGATGCGAGTTGGCTCCGGACGTTGACGCTTTCGTCTTCCCTTCAACAGTCAAGAAGGCAGATAATCTGGGTTCCAATTGATTCATGCGTTCGGAAAGGCCCTTCAAAATGGTGACATCCCTGGACTTGGAGCTCCCATTTTGCATGGAGCTTTGTATGCTCGTTACCTTGGCCCGCCGGTTCTTAATTCCCTCGAGGCTCTGAGAATTCAGATTTTTCTGCAAAACACCGTTGTGTGAGGGTAAAAAGACAACAAACGAAGGAAACGCTACCATTATGTAAGGCGTGGCCAACATCATGCCCGTAGTCAACAACACGATCATCATCATCATCATAGGGTTCTGGAACACGCCCAGCGAGCTGAATGACTCGCACGGTTTGAAGCAGCTGTTGCTGATGTGGAGCCTCAAAATGATAGGGTATTGCATGGTCACCGCAGACGGAGATAACAGTGGCGTCCTAAAGAGGACTTGATCTCTGATGTGGAAGACGAGTCCGATGCATTGACACGAAACTTCACGAACGAGGGGATCAGGTCCATTCATGCATCGATCAATGGGCGGGGGTACACCTGCTCAAAAGTGTAATCATGCGAGAGCACGGATAGGACGTACACCACAGGGCTAATGTCCGGTCTTAGGGCATTCAAGAGTCAGTGGAACAGCCTAACCGTAATCAAGAAAGGAGACGGTCATGGAGAAGTTACTACCTCGCGTTACTCTACTAGAATATCGGCCGGCATCCAGCAGGACTGTGGCTGCACCGAGCCCTTGATTATCTTAGTCTTCCATGAGTCAAGCTACATCGCTGGGAGGACACAATTCACTCACTTGAACACACGTCGTTCCACTGCACGAATCCTAGCAGGTCAACGGCAAATACAATACTAGCAAATTCAGATCTCGCCCAAACCTACTGCACAAATGCCAGAAGAAGGGTAAAGAGCAACGAGGACCTCATTGTTGTTGGACTCCTGAGGTCTGCTTCTATTTATTAGGAAAGCAGGGAGACAAGCACAACCAAACACGACTTCTACGTTGCACTGAGCGATCGTAGACATTTGTGAGAGCTCAAAATGCGGCAGAGACGGGCCAAGACGTACCGGAAGCTCATGTCGCTTTACTGCATGACTTTTGGATTCCGGGAACCGTACCAAGTTTTGGGTAGGTTCATCAAGTGCTATCCCCGTTCAAGCTTACCTGCCCCCAGTTGACTCTGAGATATGTAGAGTCGCTATAGACTCAAGGATCGACTTATCAAGACAATTGAGTACCGTTCTGCAAGGAGTGACAAAACCCAGTATGATCCCACTGCGCACGGAGGCACCACTGTCGAGCTGACGCTCCAACCTAGTGATCACTCAATGTTGTATACATGAACTTTATCTCCAGGGGAAGTCTCAGCAACTGGCCGTAGACCTTGCAAAAACATTTGAACGTCGAAAATGTAACCATAGAGAAGCCATCGCAGGGGATGATTGTCTTGCGAGTGTAGTCGGTTGGATACAACCCTCTGAGCATGTCCTTCTTCTGACAGTCATTGTAGGAGACACCAATAAACATCGCTACGTCATAGCCACACAGTCACAACCCCTTCGTGCTAAACTTCGCTTTGTACCCGGGGTGCCAATCATTCACATTAACCGGTCTGTGATGATCCTGGAACCACCCAGCGAAGAAACTATCAGGGTAAAACAACAAGTGAGTGCTGATTTGTGGAGGGCGCCCGTGGGTTGTCAATTCTTTCCTCAGAAAGAACAACAAGCTCTCTGCCCAGGAGCTGAAGAATTGGCAAAACTATCTCAGCAACCAAGCAATCCTCCACGTAAGAAAAAGGGACCCAAAGGACCCAACCCTCTTAGCGTGAAGAAGAAGGTGGCGCGATCAACATTACCTCGGAATAGTGATACCACCGCCCCTTCCTCTACAAGCGGCCTTTCCATTTGCAAAGAGAGACAACGGGAAGAAACCGACGAGCGGCCGACCTCTACGCGCAAGAGGAAGAGACACAGAAGACATGGTGGTGGTCCGAGTCCGCTTGTTGTCACAACTGGTAGCTGTGATTCAGCCGAGCCGCCTCTCCGGTAGGTATGTACAATCAGTCCTAGTTTGCTGCTGGGCTGTGACCATTTTAATGGTCATGCCACCGCGCATATCAGGCAGTTTTCTACTGGATAAACATATTGCAGCTTGAACTAAGATGCAGCCACGAGCTCGAAGGGTTCGTACTGTAATAGGGACTAGAAAACAACATTATACTGACGTACGTAGCCTCAAGATGTAGCAACTTACATTCTATTCTCACTAGTACTGGGGGTCGGGCCCCTCATCACTCGAACTTCCATTCGCGCACACCCTTGGGGTATGAGATGAATTCAACATAGGAGAGAAAATTACCCACGTTTTGAAACAGTCATTCGGACGTACGTGTTGTCTACAGAACTCAGGAAGCGGAGGTTGTGTGCCATTGGACTTTTGCACTGATATTGCCTCCTGACTAGGACTTCAAGCAGAGGCTTGATCTATTAGGACGGACGACTGGAGCCCGAGTCGCGGGTGCATCTAACGCTAAGGCTTGCAGCAAGAAGTCTTCCAGAAATTGATTTCGAAGTCATAATTATTATCAATTTGCACGCAGACTTGGTCAAACGGCGTAAGGTTGTACTGGGCTTCCGTAATCCAGGCTTAGGAACATTAACCCAGCAGAGAAAAGTTCATCGTCTTCAGTCTACCTTGACTGAACACAGATCATAACGACTTGCAGCAACAGTACGAGTAACGTGATTCTATAAAGTATGTGGGCAGGTGGCCCCCATCACTCTGATAAGCTCATGTGAAACTGTGCTTTCGACGAGATTTTTGACATTATCAGCGTGCATGGTGCAATCAATGAGCGCGAACTGTTGGCTGACGGCTGAAGTTTGACATGGCTGCACGGCTTGCTACGGGGTTCCAATAGCCTTCTACACTAAGATTATAGTCTCCACGCCACGTGGACCTCATCCGTCCGGAACCTTGGAACAGGTCGAAAGGCATATTCGTAGAAAAAGAAGATAATCACTTACCGTTGTGTGCAGGTGCTTTTCTCCAAAGGCGTATGGTACCCCATGCGATAGCTAAGGAGTCCAGCGTGCGCAATCATAATCCCATTGTCAATACAGAATCTGAATTTTAGGCACGTTCAGAAAGTTCAGCTAACTGAGCACCACATCATCTCACCGTTCGTCTGTCGCAAAAACTTGACCCCCACGCTCTTGGGCCATGATACCCATCATCTCCTGCAACCTCTCGTTGCCTTCATTGACAGTGGTGAGCATCCGAGGACTCCGAGAGTACGCAATACAAAGACATACAACCCACACCACCGACAATAAGGACTTCCGTACTTCCAATGTGTGCCATAGCCCTCTCCGTGATCTCCACTAGCATAGCAAATACGGTCTCTTGTAACGAATAGCACAGATCCGCAGGCGTAATAACGTCGTCTTCCGGGTTATAAGGGACATCGGTGTGTCTGAAACGCTCATCCATCGTGTAGCTTTCGACGGACGTCAAAATACCAGATAAACTGATATCCATTCCTTTTGTTGTGTAAGGAAGCGGGACAAATCGTTTACCCCTGTGCATATCCATCAGAATCAACTTGCTTGAAAAAAAGGGTCAAACCAGACTTCTTGGCTTCTTGCTCGATATTGTATCCCGGGCTCGGGTCGTTACTAAGGTTGATGACCCTCGCAAACCGGTCAAGACAATTTCCGACAGCTATATCGAGGGTTTCGCCAAATATTCTGTAGCACTGTCTCGAGTAAGCGATCACTTGTGTATTTCCGCCTGAGACGTATAGCACCACGGGGTTCTGAGCGCCAGTGATCTCACGGCCCATTTCAATATCTACAAGGATTTATCAGATAGTGGTGGGTGTAGAGGAAGGGGGCCTCTTACGTCCCACGCAGTGATTCACGCCCACCAGAGGTTTGTTAAACAAGATAGCCAACGTTCGGGCAACGAGGGCGACAGATTGCAAGGGTGCACCCATACCAGGACCTGGGCGACAGGTGATTACCAGAGTAATATATCTCAATGGGAATACTGGGCGTGCCTTTGGTGTAGCAGATACAATCTAGATCATGCATGGAGATACCAGCCCGCGAAACAGCGTCCTTTATCACTTTGATTGCCCATTCACGATGATGCTGGGCCGTGTCACGCGGTAAAAAGCCTTCTCCAGGTGGAGTTATATATGTATGTCGGACATTGGCTAACACAGTGGCGGACCCGTCCTCGTTATGCTTCATGATGCCCGCGCCCAACTTGTTGGCCGAGCCCTCGAGACCGAGGGCTAGAAAAGGCTTCTCTATCCGCAGTCAGTCGTCATAAGGCGGGTAACCAACATAATCGCCTCAACTTGGACATGTTAATCGGGCATTTCGACAAGCACTCAGCAGGGCCATGTTTAAGATATTCTGATGAAGAAGTTGTTATGCATTTATCAGCTCCAAAACCAGCAACATTTGTGAGCAGCTGGCGGATGACATAGTAAAGTAGAAGGGCATTCTATGATGGTCCTTGTCGATTAGTGGTCAAATCATCACGTTGTGGCCTGTCCAAAACCGTGAAGCCGGAGGTTCGAATCCTCCCTGGGACATCTTTTTTCTCTCCTCTTCGTGAGTGGACTGGACATACTCCTTGTAATTCGGTTGCTACTTCGACATATTGGACGGTCACGGGCAGCACGCATATGAAAACGGCGATGTAGTGTAGATTGCAGACGTGTATGTACGGACATATAGAGCTAGAATCAAGTTTTGAGTGCAATGAGTGGCGAGGACATATGCGTATCGATAGTCGAAAAATAAAATCACACAAACTGATCATTAAAAAGCACTAAACAGTACCACCCACGTCTCCGGCAGTCGCGGGCAACTGCCCAGCGTACTACGCAATCTCCGCCCTTTTCACCACATCGGACACCTTAGATTCGTCCATCGCTGGGCCCTCATCGACTCCATTCGACTCCTGCGCACACCGTTCGCACGTGCATGCGAACCTCCAGCCTCGAACGAGCTCGACACGTCTCCTCCGGCGCACCTCCTCGATGCTCTCACCTTCCTTTTGGGTTACGTCGACGTAGGCCACCGTGAGCTCGTCCCCGGCCTTCAACGGGCGGTTGGCAATGAGATGTAACTCAGCAGTACCTCTGTCGAATGATGGACGAGCGGAGGGCATGCATGAGTGATTAAGCTACGCAAAAAGGTAAGTCATGAAAACCTAGGAATACCGCAAAAAGACATACGTAAGACGACACGGCGTAGAACCCAGTACCAACTTGTTTCTGGGTCCCCACTGGCGTCCGCGACTTTTCGATGTCCTCAGGACGTTCGGTAGGTTCAGGCTATTGATATAAAGAAAGATGCATCATAAACGCGTGGCACGTCATCAAAGGTGAACACGCACCTTGTCATCCCTCCCTTCACCAAAGTACACTCCAAACGCATTATAACTCATTCCACCGAGGTACGTAGCATGCCTCTCCTCCGTGACAAACTCCTCGAGTCCAGGTATTGCATGTTTCAATACCTCCCTCAATATCTTCGTCTCCTCCTCCGGTGGGGTCACCTCCACATAACGAAGTCGTTCAAGGTGGTCATACAACGTGTAGTCTCCACCGTCCGTCAGCACGGGTTCTGCCCCCTTCGTACTGCCTCTTCCAGACGGGACCATTTTGGCAGTCTCTGCCGAGACCTGGCGTGCGATGAATCGCGCAACGAGTTGTGAGGCAGCTTTGCCACGTTTTTTCAGGTAGTCAGTAAATGCTTGTTGTGCCTCGTCGCGGGCTGCCCTAGCGGCGGGCAGGATTGTGGCCGCCAGAGGAGCAGGCAAAGGTGAATCAAGGGAGAAGAGAAGGGTTTGAGAATGGGTTCTGGCTTTGTCCAGACATTCTATGGAGCAGTACACCGAGTCGAGGCGGTCAGACTCGGGACGGACGGCACTAGAAGGGTCAAGACTGCGTAAACAGTGGTTGCAGTGCGTTCCTTTCCCCTGTAGGTCGGAATCTAGAGCAGTGACAATGGCCTCCTCCTGCACTCACGTGAACATGTCTGCTTTGAAGTGTAAAAAAAAAAGACTTACCCTGTAGATAAGTTCGCCAGCCTCAAAATCTTTTGTGCAGACAAGGACTTTCTTTTTCGTGACAGCACCTGGCTGATCTTTCACGGGAACTTCGACTGTCTTAATGGCCACATTCATCGCTTTCGGTGGGAAGCAATCGTAGTAACCTATGTTACCGTACTTCTTAGCTCAAGCTCACCCGTAATGCCCTCAAAGTCGACAATGCGCACCTTCGACGCGTTCCTTGACCTGCGGGCAGCGACATCATGGCAGCACATAATCAAGGACCGGAAAAAGAAAGGAGAAAGCATTCACATCAGAACATCATACCAGCAATGAAGAAGAAAGGAAGAACAGATTGGATTCCAATGACAGACGTGACACGTGAGCGTCTGGGTGGTCGGATTGCGTGGTACATGAAAGCATGACGACTACACAGCATACAGCGTGCGTGCATGTGTTAATGACTGTGGGTTACGGCGACTCATAGTCATAGGGCAGGTGTTTGAATGCCAGCATCAGTGACCTTATCCCACTCCTGCGAGGATGCCTCCGACGGAGGCCGAGTGGCACCCAGCTCGTCGTCGTCGTCCGATAACTGTGCACCACTCTTGCCTGCAGGCGAAGAAGGTGAACTTACATCCATGTTAGTCAATTGCATGACAATCTACGACAGGTTCATCAGTCCACGTTGCCGGATTAACTCCAATAAGAACACTGCTAAGACGAACCTGGAATACAGGCGGCGGCACGGTCCTTTCGTAGATCACAATCAGCTCTACTGGTGACGGATAGACACGGAGTGCGCGATAGAAGCACAATGCAGCATCGAGGTTGGATGCAGGGCCTGGGTACAACACAGGGTTAGTATCCGTTCTTCCGATTGTGTGAAGCTGCAGACAAACCCTTTGCACAGAGTTGTTCACCCAAGCCGACCTGTGCCATAAAGTACTTTTCTTTCTCCTCAGGAGTTGCTGGAACTTCTTCTTGCTTCACTGTCTCCAACGCCTGCTTCAGTGCGTTCACATCAACTCCGCTGGAACTCGCAGACGCTTCCGGCGATGCCTGGCTCTTCGCAACGCGCTTTTTCTCCTTCCCTGCAGATGGTTCAATGGGTCTGAATAATGCACACAAACGCCGGAGGATGGACACATACGAAGCTGCTTGCGGAAATTGGTGTCCGTTCTCCGCTTGTAGTCGAAGTAGACTGCATAAGCAACCAGACCGCCAACGGCGATGCCGGCGACGGTGAGCATCGTCGTCGTCTTCGTCATGTCTGATTTTTTTCTTGGTTTGTAAGTACTATTAGGAAGCTGGTCGCGAGAGTACAAAGCCACCACTGAAATTTGGGCGGACGACACCAACTTACGTAATGGTTTGGTTCCACCCGCTGCCAGCCGAAGAAAACAGCAGCTTAGGATGACATTACGTAGTACACTGCAGCACTTATAAAAACCAGGAAAGAATACACAGGAGAGTCCATAGCTCTCATGGAAGCTTCATTTCGCTTCCATACTTTACATCATGGGGAAGTCACATAGACAACGATCTCGCCCGCTACGACAAGCGACCCCATGTCGCTTGTCAATCCACCCGAGTCCTCGAGGAGCCTGGATGTTCAAGGCGCCAATGCTATCCGCATCAGCACTCCTCTGGAGGAGACGGTGTATGGCGTCGGCAGCGCGCGTGTCCCGGCGCTGACGAACCCAGCACGAAGGTCGGACAATCGGTTTGACTTTTTGCCTTCTGCTGCACGCTCGGTAGCAGGCTAGCGGAGTAGATGAGAATGCATGCTAGATTAGCTCTGATATGGGGACCCACTATCATACTCGCGTGCGAGGACACGCGCCCAGTCAAGGTAACTCGTGAAGAATGGGTGTCTCTTGATATCATTCCACCCAGGTCTCTTAGCAGGGTTGGGATGGAGGATCTAACACAGCATTGTCAGGTTGAAGAACTTGTATGCGAGGTGTACATACCTGCGTGAGGAGATCCTTGGCCAAGTGGTCGTAAACTTGGTCCATGACTGGTGCTTGCCTTGGATCTGGCTGTCCATGCTCGAAGAGACTTCTATCGATATCGTCGTCGTCACCAAGGTCTAAATCAGGTACGTATTCATACCAGGGCTAGGTGGGATCGTCAGTAGGCCAGTAAAGGATGTAAACCGTTACACTCACAGTGCCGCTTGGCATAAAGAGATCTAATACCATCAAGCCGAATGCATAGATATCGGCCTTATAATTGTGCGTGCTGTCACCAACGAATTGCTCAGGGGCCAGATACCCATCAGTGCCTGCCTTGCCACTCATGGTCTTCCCATTCCACTCGTCCTCAGTGGCGTCCAGGAGAAAGTAGTTGCGTGGCCAAAGTCGCAGATTGTGACGTGACCATTAGGAGTAACCAAGATATTTTCGAGCTTCAAATCGTTGTGCATGATGCGTATGTCGTGCAACTTTTCAAGGCCAAGCGCCTGGAATCGACAGATAGAGTCCCTCGAATGCCCAAGAACTCACGCTCACATACCATTTCTGCAGCAATAAGGCGGATTTGCCAGAGTTGCAAGCTACAGGCCTTGTTCGAAGCTCTTTGGCGAAGGTTCTCGGGGTAGTACCTCTGTCAGGAACAGTGCCATGATCAGGGCTTGGAATGGGAAACGGATGCAAGATAAAATACCATGATGAAGTAGATATTCTTGTCGTCAGAGAAACAGTCGATAAGAGGAGTTAAGAATGGGTGACACTCGTACGTCACCGCGAGCCAGGCATCGAATTCGTTGTGAGCGCAACTCCCAGCGTACACTGCTCTCTCTTCTAAATATTTCTTCCCCTTCGCCGGTCGATATTCGCGCCAGGTCCTTGTCTGATACGAAAGTGCTGAAGAAGTCTTGTCGATTAATGACTTTAGCGGCGACGTCCATCGCAGGCCCATCGTCTCGGGTGCCCTCGCCAAACCACACAGTGCCATTTGCTCCGCTCCAACGGGGCGAGTGAACTTGTACCTATACATGCCAGCCTTCATGCGGACAACGCTCGTCTGGACCATATACTTTTCATAGCGAGCTTTGCCAGTGGCAGGAGATGCACCATCTTGCGTGGGTGTGGACTTCCTGGGGACCAGTTGAATGACCAGCGGTAGCCACAGTAGAAGTAAGGTATTCGGCAGGTACCAGTTCCGAATTAAGCAGGTTGGGACGGCAAGGCAAGGTGGGCTGCAAAACAGGCGTAGGCACATATGCCACTTCGGTTGTGCCTATGTCGGGAGTTACAGCGTCATCTTCCGGGTAACCAAGACCAGGAGGATAACGGGGGATCTTCTTGGGGAGAGTGCCAAGGTCGGGACGAGGGATTTTGGGCGTACTGATCTCCAATGTTCCTGTGGTTTTACCACTCCAAGCGAGTGACGGCATGCAAACAGCAGGGCTAACCGCTTGAACAGCTTCGTATGCTCCGGCAGGGACAACTTGCCTTGGGGCAAAGGTGGCAAGAGCAGGATCAGCAACAAGACAACGAATTTCTGGACCATGGCGTGAACTTTCACCGTCTCTCCTTAGGCAAGGCTGTGGGTTCACCAAGACCTTCGGAGGGGGCAGTTGGCGAGGTCCGTACGCACCAGGCGGAATCTTCTGCATGGGGGCGAGGTGGGCAAGAGCAGGGTCAGCCACAAGATAGCGAATTTCCGAAGTAGGGGAACTGGATTCCTCGTCCGGAGTGGGGCCACAGGTCTCCATGCTACGCACGGTGGTGGAGGCGTGGGCAGACTGCCGAAGTATTTGAAGCATGAGGTCGTGTTCTAAACGGTTACTGTACCGTAGAAGTGAATAAAGGCCAACAAGAGGTTGCGCTGCAATAGTGGGTGGGCATCCCAGCGCGAGGGCTGCGGCTGTACGGACGAGAGGCGGGATAAGGACATGTCTGTGGGAAGAGACAATAGGAACAAAAAGTGGAACTGGGAGGACAGGTGGTTGCCACAAGACCACCTGCATAGAAGCGGGATCGGGTCCTGGAAGGGATACATCGGGGTGGATTGTAGGGTCTGAAATTTCAGGCGTTTCCTGTGAATGTCAGCTGTGGTACATCGGTGGCGTTCGCATGGCTAATAGCGGCGGAATCAGCTTTGGGACGTTCTACATTCTTCAGCTTGCGGACAACACGGGAGAAGAAACGTTTGAGACCCATGGTGGAACGACGAGGATGTGAGGTGAATCGATGAGTTGAGATGCGAGTATATCCGGAGGGTGGATAAATAGCACAATGTCGCCTGCACGCTTTGAATCATAGCATGGGCCTGCCAAAGCGTAGAAGGCCAAAGCAGCGGTAGCTTTGCTACGCACCTCGCCTGGTCGGCTAAAATGTGCTGTACAATGCCCTACCTTTATGGTCAATATGTTCAGGGGAGACGATGTCCAGACAAAAAAGCATTTCTTTACGTGATCACGGACAATGGAATTCGAGTTCATGAGCTGGGGTAGGGAGGAGGCCGAGCAAGGTCAAAGCACCGCTGGACTCTAATCATGACGATGCGTTGGCGACTGCCCACCTGCTCTGAGCCCTCCCAGCCTGTCATCGAAAACCTAGTTTTTGAACTGACATGGATTCACTTTGAATAACGAAAGTTTTGAGTTTTTGAGATGTGTTTTGGTTTTGCCCCCCCAGATGACGTTCCCACGGGTGTTTTTTTGCTCCGGTTGACGTTGTCGACGACAACACCGGTCTACAACAGCCACACGACGGGTCTACGCTTGCGGAGGGCGTCGTTAGGCTCGATACTTGTTGTGGGACGACGTCTGTCATGAGCAGGACGGACCAGGAAACTCCAACTTTCAACTCGGACGACAATACTGTCGACATATTGCAACACGACTCACTATCAGCCGCCCCACACGACCTACTCATAGCTGCAGCCAATACCGCAGCCCTGGAACTCGATCTTCCCGAACCAGACGCCGTCTTGAACCCCCCACCCACAAACCCCTTGTCCCTGGGTGACTCTCGTGACTTGCTTTTTGCCGACATTGCACACGTTGGAGATCATGTCAAGGGAGACCACATCAGCATGGCCGAGACCGCAGACCCCGCTTCGGACTCTCAGCAATCCCCGGAGTCTTCGCAGGAGTTAAAACGCGTAAAGGTGAGCTCTATCTCACCTGTCATACAAGATCGCCTCTACCCGGATTCCGGTTGATGTCATGCACCCCATTGAACCTTGCCTGGTGTCACACGTTTCTTTCGTCCTTGTGGCGAACGCGTTTCTCCACCTCTTTGTCTCCGTCATTTGCATGACTCCAACTCAGACACACTCTAACCCATACTTGCCCTGTTTCGCAAAGGTTTACGAACTCATTGGCTCGCGATGGGTCGATCAAGGCACTGCCTACTGCTTTGGCCAGCTCGACGAGAGCAACCAAGCCTTCCTCATTGCCCGTTCCGAAGCGGACTTTGACAAGATTATCCTCTCCACAGCCATCCGCTCGAATGACGTCTACCAACGACAACAAGGTACGATTCCTTCCATTTGTGTACCTGCCCTTATATGCCATCGGAAATGGGTTGCCAAGCCATGTCTCGTGTACTCACCAGCTTGTAGATAGTTTGATTGTGTGGACAGAACCTGATGGAGCGGACTACGCATTAAGCTTTCAAGACGCAGACGGGTGTGCAGAAGTCTGGAACTTTATTATCGAAGTGCAACGCCACTTGAATGCCGGTGAGCATCACGTCAACCCTCTGCCCACCACGCACGACGCGTGCCCTTTCGTCCCATTGACACTCACCCGTTCGCAATGTGTTTTTGGCCAGAAGATCAAGGGCTTGGTTCCTCGTCCCCTGCCGGAGATCATTCTGCCACTACTGCAACCATTATCCGCACCGGTCACTTGCCATCTCCGCAATTAGGTAATATCCAAGATATCGAGGGCGCCATCAAAGCACTTGCTCGAACCCAAACCATCAAAGAGAGGATATGCGAGTACATCCAGCGCGAGGTAAGTCATGATACGGAAAGGGAATTCGCCATGTCTCCGCTGGTAATATTAATGAAACACACCCCCTAGGGATATATCAAGGCACTTATCGACGTTATGAGCATGGCGGAGGACCTGGAAAGTCTCGATAATCTCCACGCCTTGTGTAGTCTCATGCAAACAATTCGTAACGTGCTCGGCTCAAATTTCATGTCCGGTATTGCTCACGCCTGCTTACAGTGATGATGAATGACCACAGCGTTTACGAGCACATCCTTGAAGACGACATCTTTTTTGGAGTGGTTGGGATGCTCGAATGTGGGTCCTTTCCCATCCGTAATACTGCTTCTTCCCTCATAGCGTGGGCAGACGATCCGGAATTTCCTACCCATAAAGCAAATTACCGAGATTTTCTTCATAACAACACTCGTTTCCACCAACCTATCGTCATTCCAGGACGAAGTTATACGCAAGAAGGTTCACCACACGTTTCGTCTCCAGTTCCTCAAGGACGTGGTTCTCGCCCGCATACTCGACGATTCAACTTTCAACGTCCTCAACTCTTGTATCATCTTCAACCAAATTGACATCATCAACCATGTCCAGCAAGACCCTGTCTTTCTGCAGGAGATTGTGAGACTGTACGTGAGCGAAGAAGTGCTCGCTGGACCCCGGAAAGATGGCGAGGAAACTGATGCTGCAGGAACGCCTAATGGTATTGTCGCAAATGGACGACACCCGCCACAAACGACACCCTTCTCCTTTGACCCGCCGGGACCCTTGACTGAGAGCGACATTGCGTTTCGTCGGGAAGTGGTTCTTCTCATCCAGCAACTTTGTGTGATGGGAAAGAACGTCCAGCTTCCGGCACGAATGGCGCTTTTCCGAACGCTTGTGGATCGAGGGATACTATTTGCGGTGCAGTGGGGATTTGGACTCAATGAGAGGGAAAACACGTCAAAAGTCGTCATAAACGCGGCGAGCGAGATCATGTCTGCTCTACTGGACCATGATCTCCATGGCGTCCGCGGCCATGTCTTTAAACAGGCCATGGCTGTCGAGCGGGAGAAGGAAGCAGGACGAATCGGTGCTGACAAGGCTGAGACCCTGTTGAAACTCATGTGCCGGATCATCACTCAGAGTCGTGATTTAGCAGTGCAATGTCAGATTGGAGATGCTCTAAAGGCGCTTCTTGACGTTTCACAAAACACTATTGGTCCCGGGACAACTCCTGTAAGTGCAACGTTGTCGTTAAGCTACTTCGTACCTATGACTTTTATAGTCTGCACTCGGTGCGAAGTTCTCAGCTCGCCCCAAAGACGATCCAGGAACTGAAAAGTTTTTGGATTACTTTTACAAGAACTGCATAGAAGTCTTATTCAAACCATATGGAGATATACCAGACTTCAGAAAGCAGACGGGTATGATTTCTACCCTTCCCTATCGAACATCCTTGAGCGACAATGTTTTAGATGCAGAACCTATTTTGAAGCTATCGCGAGAAAAAACCAACCTCTTTCTATACTTATGCGACCTGATGTGCATATTCGCGCAGCAACACACATTCCGAAGCCACTTTTACATGCTCTCATCCAACATCTCTACTCGCGTGGCCATACTGCTAAGTGCTCGAGACAAGCACCTGCGATTATGTACGTTATCGTCCCTCTTGTCGACCCTCTATGACCAGACATGGACTTTGCAGCGGCGTTCCGTTTCTTTCGGATATGTCTCAAGCTCAACAACAAGAACCTCTTTAACCACCTCACCAAGTTGGACGTCTTCAAGCCTATACTTGATTTGGCCCTGCAGGAGTCACATCGAGATAGTTTGCTGAGTGCATCTTGTCAAGAGTTCTTCGAGCACATGCGTAAGGTAAGTTTACACGTTTACATTTGTGCCAGGTAGATAATTCTTATGACCTTTAATTAGGAAAACATGAAGGACCTCATCAATCACTGCATGACGAAACATGAAGCCATAGTTCGTCAACTTGCCACTACGCCAACTGAGGGGGCACGATTTAATGCTTTCATACGCCGATGGGAGATTAACATTGAACCTCCTCCGAAGGAAGGGTCTCAACCTGACCAGTATGCCACAGCCCCTGTGATAGGCTTTAAGCCCGCTAATTCCGAAGCAGGGACACCAGAGACTCCCGTCGTATGGTTCGCGCCATCGACGCAGAAGAAGAAAACTATTTTAATAATGACGATGATGATTCCGACCAACCACCGCCATTCATCAGTTCATCTAGTCTTGGACCCCGTTCATCTGTTGCACTGGGCTCCCTTAGGCGGAAACGAAGAGGAGCGTTGGTCACCTCGAAAATATCTCTTCGGCCCCAAAATTTCGCTTTACCCCGTACACCACAACTCTCCGCCCTTGTGGATTATGACGATGAAGACGAGGACGCCGAGCGTGCTCAAGATTCCGTCGTCACTTCCCCCCGTGAGAGCCCACCCTTGTCTGGTTCAGACATCCCCCCGAGTCCACGATTAGCTCATCGACAAATATCACGCCCTTCCAACATTCCTCGTCTGCGTTCACAAGAGGAGGATGAACACCTCTTGGAATCAATAACGCGGACAAAGGTCGTGACTACACCGATGTCTGCAGACGCGGGTACGTCTCCGAAATCCCCGTTACAGTTCCCACGGATGGGTGAGAAGCGGCGAAGAGAGGATGATGACGAGGAAGAGCTCCTTGAACGTCTGGCCAGTAAACCTAAGCGGGTAGACCTGGGTACTCACAAGGATGATGACGCCGCCAGCGGTCGGGTAAAACCTCCCGCCAAGCAAGGCGACGATCCACCGAAACGAATAAAGGTTATGCTCCGTCCTTCGAGTATTGCCATAACGCAACAGCCATCGTCCCTTGTGTCTTCAGAAGCCAGCGCTAAGGACGGAGATACGGGTTGACTGTCGCCGAGGGGCGAATTTTACTAAACCTTTTGAGTTATTACAGAAGCACTTCGGGTGACATATTACATCTGTATTGCGTCGAGTCTGTATCTCTACGCACGTTTTTACAATAGAACTTCGCAGTATAGCAATGGAGGATGGTATAGATTCTGTGGCATTTTTCTGTAATTGGAGGAACAAAAAGGACTGCCCCAGTGAGGCTCGAACTCACGACCTTCCGATGCCATACTTAGTAACAGTCGGACGCTGTAACCAACTCAGCCATGGGGCACTTGACAGTCTAAGCGCTTCTCGTCCATAAGAAGTGTTCGGTGCAGGCGACGACGCATCGTAAGCACAAGTCATAAAAAGTACCTCAGAGCCTGCGAATGATCGCATGACTTTCCTGAGCGTTTATCCTTCCCCCCCGCTGTCTGACACAATGTCACCACCACCCTCGCTCACGGGAGTGTTACTACGTCCCTCCAACTCAACCCATGATGGTCCCTTGTCTGCATAACCGTCCAGTTCATTTCCATCTCCCACTTCGTTGGTTGTGCTATCATCATCCTTGGGGTTGACACGTTCAACACCCTGAAATTTCCGCTTCGGGATGACTGCCCAAAATGCCTGTTCCCAGTCGCGTGTTTCGACCCATTTCAGTAGGATCTCAACCACCTATCGAAAGATGAGTCAGTGCCCTCATGGCAGTTGACGGTTGGCAGAAGGAAATATGAATTGCATGAGGTCGCAGCGAGCCATGGCAGATAGTGACCCCAATCACATCATCAGTGATGGCCGCCATTGAACGTACCTGGTTGACAGTCAGCACCTTTCGTGTCGCAAGGGAAATGTAACGACCGATGGGAAGGCGAGCATGGCGGATCTGGGAAGCGTTAGCCTTGTTCAGGCATAGGTTCTGCACCCGCATGTCATCGATACTAGCACACAGATAAGCCATGGTGCAACGAACCTTGTATCGATTGTGATCACATATGCCGCCGATAACGTACGTTTCCCCTTCCTTGAGTTCCAGGATCTCGTGTTCGGAATCCGCAGTAAAATAAATTACACTTCTGCGGAGGTCATCCGCGTCGGCCGTGATCTCAGCGCTGGAGTCGGTGGGCGCATCCGTAAGCTCATCGAAGGGAGGTTGCGACGGAGACGAGGACTGGGTCCATATGCGCTCGTAGCTATTCTCCCACCATTCTGTGTTTGACCACCTTCTGTATCCGGCATCGTTCATGGCGTCAAGGCGCTGCTTAGTCCTACCATTGACGGATGTGAAAAGCAAGGACGAAAATGCGTGTGATGCGCGTCTGTTGGCACTGTACGTATATGCTAGCTGTGAAGTAAGGGAATTTATTTCCTGCGAGTCCGTGGTCGTTAAGTACCACGTGTGAGAGTGCAGGAATGAGCAATGAGAAAATCACCTTGTCCGTCATCAGCTCATCGAATCCAAGATCGATGACTAGTCTTGCATTAAATGGACTGCCTTCACTAACGGCATCGGTTCTGCGCCGTTTGCGAGTGGTACTGACATCACACTCGCCGTTTGCAACAGCCCTGGCGCGTTCCTGCCGCTTGCGCTTTCTTGCCTCCTTTTCGCGTGCCCTACGCTCAAGCTTAAGTTCATGGAACCTGGCAGCTTTCGCAGCACGCTTCTGTGCCTTCTTTGATAGACCCTGAGTGGGTGTGGTCTGCTCCCCCTCAGGTTCCGTTCGTACGCTTCCTGTGTCCATGGATGATCCAGTTAAGGAAGGCTGCGATTAGCTATATCCGCCCGGAGCGTACGGCCCGATCGTCTGAAGGGCACCACTTGCTGAAATGAAATCTCATTAATGCTACCAAAGCCTCATGAACTCGTTCTTGAAGCTTGAAGTGTATTTATTCCCCGTCCTTTAACAGTCCCCTCGTTTTTGTTTCACTTCCCCGTTTCATTCTCTGTTGGCACTGGAACCTGGGCATGACGACGTCGATGCCTGAACCACCTCTTATCATCCCCCCGACAGGAAAGCATACAGCATCCGTCATCTTTTGCCATGTAGGTCCCACCCAAACCCTTGCTCGGCTACCTGCGGACCTTACCCCTACCCTCCAACTTTAGGGGCTCGGTGACACTGGGAAAGGATGGTGCCCAATTACTGATACACTGTCCAAAAATATGCCACATGTGAAGTGGGTCCTCCCCAACGCACCTACCGGCCGAGTCACAGCGCACAACAAGAAATCTATGCCCCGTTGGTTTGATATCACATCCTTCGATTTTGAGAAGGCAACAGAAGATCGCGCTGAAATCATGACGGCTGCTCGTATGGTTGACGAATTAATTCAAAGAGAGGTTGATGCAGGTGTGCCTCCTGAGCGGGTTGTCATAGGCGGGTTCAGCCAAGGGGCGGCACTAGCTCTCCTAGCAGGCCTGGCCAGTCGCCCGAAGGATGGTGCCGCTGGGGGTAAGGAGGGCTGGAAACTCGGTGGGTTAGTCATTCTCAGCGGATGGCTTCCCCTGCAGAGCAGCTTCCAACAGGTCAGCGCACAATCCACTTCAATGCAAACCACTGAACTTCCAAGCGTAGCTACTATCTTCGCGTGCGGCGCAAATGCCTATTTTCTGGGGCCATGGAACGGACGATAACATGGTCCGGCACAAAGTTGCGGACATCGCCACGAAGAAACTTACTACCGCGTGCGGAATACGCATGGTCGAGAGCCTTACACTAGGCACGGAGCACAACGCCCGCTGTACTTCCAACTTACCCCAATCTTCCGACGTTGAGGGAGGACTAGGTTCACCCGGCTTGAGTTTTAGAAGCTACATAACTTGGAATCATTCTGTATGTCCACGGGAGCTGAGGGACTTGTCGGACTTCCTGAGGCGTGTTGTGCCCTAGGAGTCTCGTCAGTCTCCAGGCAGGATCCTGTTTTCGTCTCCTCTATCCAACGTGGTAAAATGGTCTGCACCCCGTAAAGTTTCCACATCACTCACGATCTCCATTACGTACTTTCAAGTTTGCATTGTTACTATGCGTTTCACTAGCATGAATATTAGTTTCGTTCGTACCGTGACGACAATAAAATTTAGCTTATTGCTGAAAACTCTAGCTTACTACCATGACTTGTGTGACAACACTCTTTTGCTTGTGCTTGACGCGGTAATGCTTGCACCACCTCATGGAAGTAACCGTATTTTTCGACTGCGCAGTTTCTTGCCCTCCCAAGCGTGGTCACGCCATGCGGCATGAATTGAGAGTCTTCGCCATGCTGTGACACGGGACCGTTATGGTACCTTCCTCTATCCCACATTAATTACCAAGGGGGCTAGATATGATCGAGAAAAGGTTAGTCTCGGGGATCTAAGAATGGGGGAAGCCAGGTTGTGGCGCAATGGTAAGTCCTCGCGTAATTGGTTACGATCGGTTGACGTGCGTGGGTCCATGATGCAGCTCGAATCGGCAGTTTGAGGTCGTTTTTTTTTTTTTGCAGACCGCCAGGTTGTGCGGGGCGGAAGGGATCAGTGACATGTGACATCATATTGCACTGCCTTCGTGTCTTTTAAGATCCCCCTGAATTTATGATTTGGAACTAAATATGAAATCCTTGAGTTTAATAATATTGCCTACCGATCGGAGAATACGCCCTGTATGGGTATGAGATCATACGCAACATGTAGGAGGGACTGCGGGGGCTTTTGCAGAAAAGGTTCCGTGAATGAAGCACAGCGAGCCTGGAACACGTTGGGTGAAGAGTGCATTCCGCATGCAGTTTTAAGTTTCGGCGGATGCAGCCGTATATGGGTTGTCATTCTGTTGCCGGAGTGGAGATACTGGCGACCAGCAGTCAGCCCGTACACTATTGTTCGAGGATGATGTGACTAGAAGGTCGTGGTGATTGGAATCTGAGTTGGGGGATCAACCAGGATGCGCGCAAGTGTTAAAAAGGAAATGGGCCTGCCGGAAAGGGGTATGGCCTACTTCTTCACGTTAAAAGGCTGCCAACGCCCTTAAGAACATGAAACGGAAACAGAAAAATCCACTAGATCATCTGATACGAACTTGATACGGAAACGGGGTTGCTGGTCCTAGGTACCCTGAGGCAGGAGCGATTTAGGATCCTGGATCTGGATATCCGACCGAGTATAGCTCAAGAATAGTTATGCACGGTAGGATCTCTCCGAGGAAATCCTGGGTCATGATTGTTTGAAAGCCATGTTGTCACATTTCGTTGCGGTGATGGGGATAAGTCATGCGTGCGATTTTTGAACATATTTGACCCTACCGTCTTTCCGCGAATTTTCCAGTGCCATAACAGGTCGCCTTCTTGGCCTTAGAGCCCGTGAAGGGTCGCAGGAACAGCCAGCGGCCATCTGATGATGGCAACACACACGTTTCACAAGTTCCGTATTTCCCTGGTTGGCACTGGGAGCTTCGGCCAATAAAAGAAAAGGAGGGGAATACTATCAGATGACATTTCGATAGTCCAGGGGTGCTGAAAGCCGACTTTGTCAACTAATCTTCGATTTAATCCGGAAGACCTTCGTGTAAGGTTACCGAGCTCGAGAACACTAACTCCACAGCTTGCCAGATAACCCTTCTTCTAACCGGAAACTGCCACTAAAGAAAGCGGGGACAGGATGGACATCGGGCATACAATAGCATTGCCTTGATACAGCTTAAGTCATATCGCAAAGATCTTCTTTGCTCCCACTGTGAAAAATCATTACGAGATGAGATGAGAAAACGTGTCGAAAGACGGTAGCTGCATTGCGCCTGAGAACCGGGTTTCCGCGCGTACATGGCAGGATCCACGTTCTGGAAGCGCTGTAAGCAACTGCATAACGGAATTTAGGAGTTGAGCCGAAGATAGATTGTATCTTGCGTACTGCACATGGCATGGACGAACGCTCCAGCGTTCCAGCATGGTGCTTGCGGAAAGCCATGAACAGATAACGGAGGATCAGACCCCACTTGGTACGGTAGACAGACGTGTCTTGGTATGTCACTGCACCGGACACGCCTTCGCCGGGCACGGGCGCGGATGATACGGATATCGTCTCCTAGACGAACCAGTTTGCGTACCTGACCAAGTTAAATAAGGAATCGATGGCAGTCGTAAAATGTGCCGATGATGTGACATGACTGCGTAGCATTAACCGCCAGAAATGACCAAACATGCGCTAGCTGCACATCAAAGTAATTGTTCGACGTTCGGGTTCGCTCTTGCTATGTTGGTAGGGATGCCGATAACGACCTTCACTAGGACTAGTGTCTGTACAGCTGCTGAAGTATACCCAAATTGGACGTCATACGATTGAACCCCGTTGAATGGGAGAGCTTGGTCGGAAGCCTAGATGCCGGAGACTCACATGTCTCTGGAGCAATGGATTTAGTTATCTTATTCTCTACAGAAGTCCCGGAGTGGCTACCAGAACACGAGAAGGGAATGTGAAAAGTGTCAGACAACCCTGATGGGGCTTCGCGAAGGCGTATTTGACAGCGCCTAGAAGCCTGCACACGTGCAGGGCGCATTCTAATCGTTCATTGAGCTGTAAAGATAGTTTTCTGTTCACTGATAGTGCGATGACGACCAAGGTTCAAAGGACATCCTTCAAACTGGCCTCCGCACTTCCCCGTTTGAGAGGCTGTTGCTGTGTTGGAGAGGGCTTCCACCCGATCTGTACATGAATTTGGTGGGTACGACAGTGTCAGATACACCAATTCACCCAGAAACGCACCATGTATATCACTTGGAAGGTTGCAGGTATCGTGCCGTCTTCAGCGCCATGCATTTCTAAGTTACCTCATTAGCACACCATGCTGGCTCGATGCAATGATATCGCACGACCTTTGTAGATGGCGGATGCAGCTGCCAGAGTGTCACGGTGGATAAAGTGTCGTCTGTAATCGCAGTGAGTCTCTGGCGGGCCCGTGACATTGTTCGAGTTCACCTCCCGAAGATGGCATTTCCCTCGCCCATATCCTTCAGGTCTTCTAGGAGTTCCCACATCGAGGGGTAACCCACACGAACTTCGTCAGTGTCCACTGTCAATAGGGTAAACCCTGCGCGCCCAAGGAGGTTTGAAACATCCTTGGTATCTGTTCAATCGTCACCCGGTGGTGGTAGCTCAGCACGACAAATTTGCCCACGATTTCATTGGTACGGACCTGTCATAGGTGAAACATGTGGAGAAATTCCTCCCTCACGGTCGAGTTCTGCCAATTGGAGTGCCGTCCTGAGATATTTGAGCAGATGATCTCGGTTCCCTTAACAGACATACCTTAATTCAAACAGGGTATCGCCACCAAGCATCGCCCCAAGGAAGAGACCGTCTGGCTTCAAAGCCTCCTTGACTTGTACAAGTACTCCTGCAAGCGAGAGGGTAAATGAGATTGTTCGTTACGACGAGATCGCCACTACTGAACCCGGGAGGTCATTAATCCAGTGGAGACCAAGACAAGAGACCACTGCCTCCTGAGATTGTCTTGGAAAGACACCAAGAAGGCTCTCTTCATCGGCATGTATGCGTTCAATTTCCACTTTCAACATATTTTGGTGAAACGTACGGCGAACTTGAAGTGTGAAGACCGACCATCATATTCTTCGTCGGGGTCACGATATAAGGACTCTCCTGTGTTACCTGAGTCTGAAATCAAGAATAACCTATATGCACGCAATACTGACTGCTTGAATCGATCATTACTACTTTCCGTGTCTTGCTAGGCTCTAAGAGCTTAGAAAAATGCCCGGGGCCACATCCAAGATCGACGATGGTATCAAAATTCCTCTTAATATCCTGGGGTACCTTGAGATGAATGAACGGTCTATTTAAGAAGATCTCACCAAAAAACGTTCCATCAATCTTTCTGAGACTTCGTCGCGGAGGTAGTCTACGGTCCTACTCCGTTCCCCTCCGTCTCTCCTCACAGCGAAGTCTTTTTGCAGTCGTTTCGCCTCACGATCGAACACTCTATAGACACCGGCCACTGGCGTTTCAAATGACGATGACTGAGAGGCAAACCTACGAGCAGTCCGACTGCTCCATGCCGGTGCGCTCCGCCAAAGGAAAGTAGAAGTCATACCCGCCGTGGGAGAGCGGGAGGCTGCAGATTGCGTCACACGGTTGTACAATATTTCAAGGGTCCAGTGTAAGCGGAATGTGAGAGAAGTACGGATTGACGATCTTTATGACTGTTAAGTAGTGACTGTCGGAGACCTAGAGCGTCACATGCAGATGTCACGGTAGCGTGACGGTGAGGCGTAATAACAGGTGAGCCAACCTTCTTGGCTGACTTCCAAGTGAAAAACTGGGTATAAGCCACTTGTGTTGTGTTCACTGGACAGACAGCGGTAATGCAAAATGCAGCGGAAGGAGGTTCGTCAAATGATCCCTCGGAAATGACCGTCGCTTTGGCGGCCTCCTCAATGGTCAATCCTGCCGACTTAGTTTCTACCGAGGCATATCAGGCCAACTTAAGGCGTATCGAGGAGATGAAGGAAATCGTTCACAGACTGGAGGCCAACAATGATCAGGCCCACAGGAACTTTCTGATGGATCAACTAGAAAGACGGGCGAAGGATGGTCGCGAGGCTGAGTAAGTGGTCCGTGATTCGGTCCGTGTATGCGTTGCGACTCACTGAACATAGAGAAATGCTGCAGAGGCTTCGAAGTACAGGCCAATTGTGAGAGGTTTTCGTGTATTATTTGCGCCCTGTTAACGAATGGTATTACTAGGTCCCTGGCTCTGAACCCTAGTGGTCTTCCCGGGGCTGATCACCAAGCTAATGTACTTCTACCCAGCACTGCTACCCTCGTCGAGGTCCCGGATCACTCTCCGACTAACCCGACGTCCTCAGTAGGTCCAATCTTCCCGTCGTACACAAATGTGACTGACCTGCACTCTCCTAGTCATACGCGCAGCCAATGACCTACCACCGGGCTCCACAGGTATACCAGAGCTTTCAACAGTCTCAACCACCACCGCAACAATCATCTACATCATCTACTGCTCAGGCTCAATACAGTGTGCCGTACCCCGCACCATATCCCTATTACGCGTCTTACCTATATGCGCTAAGCCAACCCGACCAAAGGCCCACGGTGCAGCAGGAGCAACTCAAGTTTCGACTAGACCATCGCTCTTCAAATTACAGGACGGACCGTTCAGGACATTACCCTCACGCCAACGCGCTTAATCAGCAAAATCCTGGCGGACAGTATGGTGTGTCTCGACGGGATTTGTTATGAGGTTGTCCTTGAAAGTTCATGTCGTATTTCAGGGACTCAGCGACCTGGACACAGCCGAAATGCACAGAGAACTGGGACGACGGGGTCCACTGGAGTTATTCCTACTCATTACCCGGTAGCATCTTTCTCAGCACAGCCAATTCCGCAACCTCAGCCGACAAACGCTCAGCCCCAACCAATCCTTTATTCTCAGCATTCTCGGCCAGCGCAACGAATTCCGACTTGGGCGCCCACTGATTCAGCTCAACACCAGGCATATGTTCCTCAGGTGCAAGACCAAACATCGGTCACGGCTCTGCCACCACCTACAGTGCCTTCTCTGGCTCAGCCTCAAGCAGCATATCCTGCTCAGCCCTCCGTGATCCAGCACTCTCACTATGAACCTCAGGTCACGGCGCAGTCATCTTCATCCGCGTCGGAAGCGCTTCCGCAACAGGACGTACAACAGCCTATAGTGCACCACCATGATCCACAGCAACACATCGTGCCGCCTGCCTCATCAGACCACCCAACTACACAGCAACAGCCACAGCACTCGACAGGTTCACGACCACAGGTCCGAGACCAGAGGGAGATGTTCATTCGCGCATTCCAACAGGCTGTCCAGGTAATGATAGCCTTGTTCTTATATTGAAGATTCCAATGCTGATCAATGCGTACAAGTCTGGACCTGAACAAACCGCAATTCTAGTTACGAAAGTACTTCGCGCAGGCATAGATACGCTGTGGCTTGAAGCCGCGCTTCGTTCGGTCCCTGAGCAGCAGTGGAAGGCAATTGCCCCGAAGTTCATGCAACACATACCTCCAGATTTATTACCGCGGCAGTCAACATCACCGTCGGTGGCGCGGCCTTCGACTACTGCCTTGAGTCCCCCAATACCTGAATCTAGTACTATGGATACTGCTGGGAGTGCACCACCGGCAATCGGAGTACAGGTCGATGGTTCTACGCCCCAGGTTCCTACTTTCCAGCCTGGGACAGCATCTCACATTATAAGCCCCACCGAGCCCGCTCCTATTTCGCCGTATGCTTACTCTGAACACGCGACACTGGCGTTACCTGCCTCTAGGGTCCTTTCACCTCCAGCGGCGGCGAGGGTGTCTACCGCAGATCTCCCCATTACGCCCGAACGGCCAATGGAATGGCGCAAACCAACCGTGCGCACACCACAACAAGCAGATAAAAAACGTCTAGCATTCGATATTTTACGCTCGCTCGGGCGGCCAGTCCCGACCATCGATCCAAAGAGTGTGGCGAAGAATAAGGAAGCAAGCCAGCGACCTACTCTGTCGCCCAGACCGGTAGAGGGACCTGCAGCAGAATTGCCATCAACCCTAAGAAGTAATAATCAAGAAAACGGGAAGGCAACCGAACAGGCACCCTCCCATGCCGTACCTCCCGCGGAGCACACCACAGAGTCGTCGGGGCACCGGATGGTTGTGTTGCCGACCTCCCCACCGGCCACTACGACGCTGGCCACTCCAGCAACACAACCTGTGTTGCAGCATACAATTTCACCACCATCTTCCATCCGGCAGCTACCTAGCCAAGTTGAAGTTTCTCTATCTGCAGGCGAGCCGGCGCTTCTGGAAGACCCAAAGTCACAGGCTTTAAATAGCACACCAACGGTGATTGATCTGACATTGGTCGAAATGGAGCCGACACCCACTGGATCGCACCAGATCCCGCCTGAAGTTCCATCGCCAACAACTTCCAAGCCTCAGTTGAATACTGAGCATCCTGTCCCAACCCACCAACTACAGAATCTCTATCTAGAGGAGCTATCGTATAGAACCCCTCGCTAACGCTCAAGCGGAAGACATACGTATGGCTTCTCCATCACATCCACAAATAGAGCATACTGCACTGCCGGATATCGAAACCGTGGAAGTGCCACCCGTTACTGGGCCGTCAACTCCAGAAAAAGCCAGGTCACCTTCACCAACGGAGGATCAGAGTCTAGTGCTTGGCGGATTGCCACTGTTCCTGCCATCCCCGCCTACCTCTCTCGCGGCAGATCGGTCTTCTGCTCCTCCGCCTCCCGATACAGACGATGATGCGTTCGCGCTTGATGATGCTGGTATTCCACATCCATCGCGTAAACGATACTCCGCTGAACGCGAAGACGGAGAAGCCATCGACGAAGATACATCTGTAGTCAGGGTGAAAAAGAAGCGAAAGGAACGTCCATACGTACTCGTTCCTCGTCCACCCCCTTATGTAGTGAAGAGCAAGGAGGAACTCAGGCGGAAAGAGCGAGTTGCGCGGGCAGACGAGGGCACCGTACCGGAACCACGGATGAGGAGGATGCACGTTCTGGAAGTATGGGCACGTTCTTCGCTTCAGCCGTTCAGTAGCTCACTTATTGCAGTCCGATATAGTCGGCCTGAGGCTGTTCAATCTACTGAGCAGTGAGCGGATCGGTGGTCAATGACGGCACCTATCGATTTACTCAGAGGTCGTGTCAATGGCGAGATTGTGATGCCGTTCTCAACTGCGGAGTAAACTTGTTTGCTCATTTAGACAAGCACGGACAAGACGATCCGCAGGTACGAGGATATAGACGGTCTTTCGCGGTTGGACTGATGGGCTTGGTTGGTAGCACATGCCATTCCGATGCCGGTGGGAGGGATGTGGAAAAAAATTCCGTACAAATGATGATCGCTTCCAGCATTTCAAGATCCACGCGATATTTCCCATACCGTGCCCTTATGCAGGTGGGTATCGCTTGCCACGATTTCATTCCGGGGCTGACCGGCTTCCCAGGATGTGATCAGTTCTTCTCTGAACCGACCAGCAGCATTGAATCATAAAGATCGAGAACACCGTGGTCAACAATTACCCACTCGGCCGCCCTACGCTGCCGTACGTGCCATCCATCCCTTCCACAGTAGGACGTCTTCCGTCTCGACTACCCTCACATCGCGTCGTACCTCGGCGCGTCTACAAGGCGCGGATCAGCCCGGAACGACATGCTGTGGTTGGCCCTTGGGTAGGATGTCCTTCCCCATAATCAACTATTGGTGCTCACGATTTCGTTAGGTACTTTGGAATATATTTGGTCCTGTCCAGTTGAATACGAAGAAGCAAAATGTGTCAATCCGTGCGCGGATTGCAGCCGACAAGGACGGAGAAAAAGCGGACGCGAACCGGGATGAATATGATTTTCTACTACCCCTGTCCGCTGGTTCGTCACGCGTTACGCCACTGGACTGAGTTGCAATCACCAGAAGGTGACACAAATGATTTCTCGCGGGCTAATACTATGGGGAGGGGCACAGAGCTTGCATGGCGCGGTAGCCATGTCGGGTGACGACTCTATTTCTTGGGGAGAGGTGTCGGGGCCTCCGGCGCCCGTGGATGGACCAAAGGTGGAGGCTAGGGTTCTTGTGTCCGTGGAATCAGGAGGGAAGGCTGACGCGGTTGACAACCGAGCACCAGCGACAGATGCCGCTGAGGTAGAAAGTGTGGAAAAGACGCTGACATCTGACAAGGACCTCGCTAAACGAGCCGCGTCTTTAAGCTTTTGAAAGCTGTTCCTGATGGGGTTGATCAGCTGAGAGACAACGGTTGCATTTGCCATACAATGTGTGTGGGACGTCTGCGCTTATTCGACAGATCCATGTACTTACATACATACTACTTTTTATGACACACACCACCACTATCTGATCCACAGCCGTGGGTCGTATCTCTTCTTTTCGTTGCAAATCGGACCTAGTTGAAATTCGATCAGCTCGTATCAGGGCCGGGAACTCTTTTTTTTTTTGATTTCAACTTGAAACGTGGTGCATAACCGGTGACAATTGATCGCTTCGGAAGGGGCCATTATAGCAGTACCCGTTACGTGTAATTGTCGTACAGGACCTCCCTTGTCGTCGACGCGTCCAGGCTGGTCGTCGTCCACACCGTCCAAGTCGTCTGAGCTTGACAGCCAAATGGCAAGCCCAGTGGGTAGCTTGGGACCACCCACTTACATCTCGGCGTGCTCAGCAGATCTCATCCTATCCGACACCCGTCCGACGAAGCTCGCAGGCGATGCTCTTCATGCCATCAATGCTCTCCTCGACGAGCTTCTCTACAGCATTCTCGATGCTGCTCGCGCTCTCAATACTGCTCAACTAAGGGCTGGTCTACACAAGATCCTGCCGACGACGCTAGGTAAAGAAGCCGTCCTGGAAGCCGAACTGGAACTCCGGGCATACTGGGATCGTACATGTGGGACTTCTGGCAACAATGGGTCGTCCCAGGTCGTCCCAGACAATGACAGTTTCAGCCTAACATGGTCTTTCGAGGTGAGCATGACATTCTGCTACGGCCAGCGTCCCCTTATTCGGTTGTTCCTGTCCAGCTCCTCCGCCTCAAGTGTGAAGCCTATTCAACGCTGAGCGATACGGACGAAAACCCAGACGCGGAAGTTCGTCTCATAGAACGGATGAACGCTGCAGGGACCTCCATTCCTACACAAACACTGGATCCAGCTTCCCTCTATTTAACCGCTATCATCGAGTGAGTAGCATCACGTATCTCGCAAGGTTTCGCTCAACAGACTATTTTAGGTCAATTTGCGAGTATGTCATATTGTCGGCTTCTGCAGTTGCCTTCGTGCTGAAAAATTTTCGCTTAGACATGTCCTGTCGAACGTTAGCCGTGTTGCGGCTCGTGACAGCAGTCGCGCAACAGCTAATTCGCAAGATCTCTTCATTGCACTTTGTGAAGACAGCACAATTTACGGCCTTTTTAAAAATATGAAGAGTCAGTAGCCTCCCATGCTACCGTTGCGGGCTCTTTGGCACTCAACTGACGTGCTATTTTACTCACCACCCTCTGGCAGTTTATGAAGAAATAGAATCTCTCTCGAAGCTGCCAGATGGAAGACGCAGCCTTAGTAAATCCTTCTCTCGCGAGAGGCTGGCAGGAGCTGTATCCCCAACTTCCGAGCCACTCCGAAAACGTGACCCACTAAGTTCATCTCGTCGGCGCATGTCATCGGAGTCTTCCGGCATCCCGCCTAATATTATTGTTAACGCCAATCACCAATATTCTCGATCATCCCTTGACAAATCGCGGGGTATCAAAATTTTTAACAGCAAGGGGCTCCAGGATTCGCCACATGCAAGTGAACACGGACATCAAAAGACAGAGTCTTTCGCAAGTGCCAATGCCAAGCAGTCCATTCGTAGCAGCAGCGACAAGTCCCCTGTATCCACTACATTTAGTGTAAGCTCATCTTGACTGTGTGAGTCGTCCGTTGTTACTAACCTAGGAAACAGCAGGATACTCTGTCGCAAGAGTTCGATGACATGATGCGTTCAGGCTCAACAATGAGAGTTTCGCTTACACCTGATCGACTTCGGACGATGGAAGTACGTCCATGCTACGTGTCCAATATCTTTAGCAAGGAGATTTATGTCTAATTTGGCAGGTGCCAAACAAGGAAAGGTCACGACAGCCCGGGCGTCAGAAAGGGTCGACTAAAATTGATAGAGTCAACGCCGCCGAATCTTCTTCTTTCTCTGCTCCCCCATCAGCGCGCGGTACCAGGCCACCATTGCAGCCCGTCGAGTCCATCATCGAGGACGACGAAGACGCCATGGCCCCGAACTCCCTTCCTGCATCACGACCCCGGCAACTTAGTGCTGCCACGGCTGCCACTGCGACTTATCGTTCCCCGTCGTTTATGAGGATCAGGGCTGCGTCCACATCCGATCCTCCAGCTGCAAATACCACAGTCGCCCCTCCCAATTACTCTCAACGCTTTGAATCAACGGTTCGTTCTGCGCCTCCAGCGCCCGCTGCCGAGTCTGTACAGAGGCATAAGGTGCCTCCAAAGGCGCTTAATGTGAAGGTTACCAGAGCGCCAGCTAGGAGAACCACGCGACGTCGGGAATCTCTTGATCTAGATGATGTAATGGGCTACTCAGATGAAGAAATTCCAGTGAGCACGGGAGGAAACATTGCCCGCATGCAAGAGAAACACAAGGGATTATCAACGAATACCAGGGATCTGATCGAGTTTCTTGCTGAGGGTCCTCCAGAGCCTCCAGTGACACCTTCACCCTCTAACGACAGTTTCCTCTCTCCTACAAAGAAGTCGGGACGTTTGCAAAAGATGATGTCGAAGCTTACGCTTTCTAACTCAAGCCAGTCAGGCAAGTCCTCGCGGAAAGGGAGCATACAGGAAGTAGTTGCACCTCCTCTCAACAAGTCGTCAAGCAACCTCAGCCCGCTTGCAAACCGACCTGTTCCTCCACGGTATCCCACTCCCGGTCCTTCGTCGGCGGCCTCATCAGATCGTGGTTCTGAAGACCAGGAAACTCGTCAGCGCTCGCCATCTGCTCCGCGGCGAGTCACACCTCGCGAAAACGGCAAGGCAGTGAGCAAAGAACAGCTCCCCATCCCTCCCATTCCCATCATTGTCCCTGAGGAGGAGCTTTGCCGCTCACCAGCTGCGGCATCCGAAAAGCTTTCTGACTCCGCTCTTGATAATCTTGATGCAAAACCACAGACTCCATCAACGCCCGGGTGGGTTGATGGCGTTGGACCCACATCCCCAGTTGCCTCATCGCCACCACCCTCCTTGGCACCCTCGGTTCCATCTTCCCCGACTCAAATGGAAACCGCGCCTCGGGCACACATTCCTCCGCGGGTGTCCTCCAAGATCACAAAGGTTCCAGCAGTGCCTCGCCAGAGCTCATCTCCAGTCCCACCAATCCCTACGTCACTAGTCGACCAGACTCGTGATATGCGTAGGGCGCTGGCGCACGCGATAAATGCCGACGAGTGTCGGCTACTCGTCGATATATTCCTGGCACGTTCTAAGCTGGTCTCTGACCCTGCAGAATTACGGGCGTTAG
Organism: Pisolithus marmoratus; assembly: GCA_024613145.1. Taxonomy (NCBI): domain Eukaryota; kingdom Fungi; phylum Basidiomycota; class Agaricomycetes; order Boletales; family Pisolithaceae; genus Pisolithus; species Pisolithus marmoratus. The sequence continues at coordinate 114,355 of JANFAE010000128.1, forward strand.
CTGCTGCACCACCCCCAGATCCTGCTACGCGAGAGCTGAACACCATGATCGAACGGACGCTTGTTGGTCTGTTCTTGGGCGACGGTGATGGTTTTGTGGAGTACGGCGCTAGCCCTAAAGTTCCCTCTTCCTTATCTAACGGACATGCCGAGTTATAGCAGCAGGTTCTCGAGCTGATTCGATACCCCTCGTTTATATTCCAGGATTACTATGCTGTTGGTGTTGGTTGCAAGTTTATTCGATCTTCATCCATATTTACTATCTATCGTATTCTTGCTCTTACAACAGTACTGCTACGCAGGTTTCGGGCTCTTCACACATCCTATATCAGTACCACCCTGGTATCTCCAGCTGTAATTTCAGCGAGTTATGTATTCAACCATCGATTGCGAAAGCATGGAATCCATACAACAACGTATGCAAATGCTGATGGTAACAGCGAACCGATCGGGGTAACCTAGTACTGCACCTCCAACGAAACTGCTATACCCATGGCGGCCAACTCTGCGCAGAGATAGCGGAACACGTATGGAATCGCCACCACTTCCATATCGCCACCTTTTTTCGTCGAGCCCAAGACATGGGACGACGGTATCGCGACAGATACCTCAGGATGAGGACCTCTGTGTAGATTTTGGCCTGTAGCCATCGCTTGTCTGGCACTCTCATCCTCTTCTTCTGCAGCGGCGCGGCAAACTCTGCAATACTCGCCACCAGGACCTGAAGGTCTTATAACACCCGACGAGACTTCGCCCAGACTGACATCGTCGTATCCCAATGATATGAGGCTGCCACACGTCCGGCACACCCATGCCGTCGAATAGTCCGAACAGTTCATTAACCTATCTTGTAGGAGGAATGAGGTGCCGTGTGCTATGAGGGCGTCACGCTCCATCTCTCCGAAACGGATACCTCCCGCGCGTTTGCGACCCTGAAAAGATGTCCCTGTCAACAGCAAGGAACAAGATGCTACGTGAAGATACGTGCCTTGACAGGCTGGCGTGTCACTGGGTCTACAGGGCCCGTCGTTCGCACTTGGAACTTGTCCAACACCATGTGACGTAGCCGCTGGTAATAGACGACACCAATGTAGATATCCGCCGCGAACTCTTGACCAGTGATCCCAGAGTACATTGGCTCATTACCATAGTAATTGTATCCTGCAGCTACGAGTTGCTCGCCAAAGTAATCGATTGCTGTATCTTCTTCCGAGAATCTAGAGCAAGATCAATACCGTGTGGATTAGAGTACAGCAGGCAGGAGGTCGTACTCGAAGGGGGTAGCATCCTGAGCTAGTCCATGCATTGCACCGGCTTTGCCGGCCATGCTCTCTACCAACATTCCAATCGTCATTCGACTGGGGAACGCGTGCGGGTTGATGATGACGTCTGGTTGCATTCCACTCTCCGTGAATGGCATGTCCACCGCGGGCCACTTTTGGGAGCAGACTCCTTTCTGCCCATGACGGGAAGAGAACTTATCTCCGATGACGGGAGAACGCGTGATCCGCAAGGTTACTTGAAGTTTTTGGAGTTCGGTGTCACCTGTATCTGAGCCTGCATAATCATCCGTTAATTATGTCGTAGGCGAACGGAAGAAAATGACACATACCGAGCAACCGAATCTTATCTACAATGCCTGCCTCATCACTTTTGTACTTGACGAATCTAGTGCGACCCGTTGTATCATCGACGTAGGCAGCAATGGGATCTCCAGATTCCAGCTTGACCCCAATGGTGGGAAGTCCATCCATGTCCAAGAACTTCACGCACGTGTGCTGCCGATCGCCTTCCTCAGTGTGGATGTCATCCCCTAACCCAAAATGTAAGGTGGGTGCCGAAGAGGATTTTGACGCTCCTCGCATGTCTTGTAAGTCGATTACCTCGGACTTGTATACCGTGCCGTACCCAAATCCACGTTCGTGCGCGGATTTGTTAAGGATCATGGCATCCTCCATATCATAGCCCGTATAGGAAATAACTGCAACAATAGCATTCGTTCCATTTGGAAATGCGTCCATACCATATGTGTCGTGCAAACGGGGTCGTACCACTGGTGTTTGTCCAGTCTGAAGATGGTAAAGCTTGTTATCAGTCCTGTGCTGTAACGCGGTCGACGGTGTCCCCATGGTTTGTTTCCCCATCTTGTGAAACGGTCAGGAGACGGTCCGAAAGAAGCCGCCGAATGACCTACCTGACATTGGTAGATGTTGCGCGGGCTCTGTTACCATAGGTTTAGAGATATCTCTACTGATAAGAGCAACTACCCACCTGGTTGAAGTCAGAAAAAGGGGTCAAATTAGCAAGGATGGAGAGGAAATTTGTGGGTGCATGCTCCACATGTGTAGAAACGCCCATCTCAATTTCACCTGGCTTGACTGCTATATTCATGTAGACTTGTTCAAACGGCCCCACTAGGTCATCCTTCCCGTTAGCAAGGAACTTCACCGGACGCATCATCCTTGCCGGAGTCGAGAACAAGAACAGTCCGGGGTGCTGACCTCCCTTACTCTCGGGTACGAAACCGATCTCCAGGTCAGGAGGTACTTTGTGCAGTCCTTCGGTCTTCCATATTCGCAAGTTCACAGCGAGTTGCCTAGCTAAGCCCGGTCGGGCCCAGCCGATAACACGCCCGTCAAGTTGGACACAAAGGTTCTTGCAACCGTCGATGGAAGATGAAAATGGCTGTGACATGCCGTGAGCGAGTAGTAGGGACGGTAAATGAGCAACCGCTCGGGGAGCCGTGACAATACGGCACGACCGCGACAGATGATTGAGAAGACCGCAGGGAGTACCATCAGGGGTGTGCACAGGGCATAGGAAACCTTGTCGGATGTCAGTACAACGCGTCTCTTGGATAGCTCGAACGCGTACCCCATGCTTCAGGAAGAAGTTTCCGGACGGTCGTCGTTTTCAACTCCGCGAAAAAATGCACCTCTGTGAATACATCGGAAGTGACTTATATACCGCAGCCAGTTAAGCTTCTCTGCGACAATCGTGAACCCTGATGCTTGTTGCAAGTCGAGGCCAGAGGGAGAAACAAGGTTTCCAGTTGCGAGAAAATTAGACATTTTTGCACCGATGTCCCAGTTGACTTTGTTGATCACTTTCTGGATGTATCTTTCTGTAAAAACCGTTACACATTGCCTTCCGTCATGAATCGGCAGCAACTACTCACTGTCAAAGAAGTCTGGCGGAGGTTCGGCCTTCCGCACGTCAATAGCTATTTGGTTGCGAACCTGATTGAGTGCTTCCTCCAGACGTTCTTTGATAATCATGCCATACAGATAGCCTGGAAGAAGAACCTCTTGGTGTTGCGGCGAATCTGGGTTGTCTGCGCAGCACGATCCAGACAGTAGGCTGTATAGCTTCCGGAGCATGAATCTTGGTCGAATTTTGTTAGTGAACTACTGTTGAGAGCCAGGTTAAGGCACCTACACCAGCAGACGAAATTTATCGCGTGGTTCTTCGACGTGAACTAAGACCATTTTCTGAATTAACCATACCCCAACCGCGCGGTTATTCCAATCTTCTGGCGCCCCCAGTACTACCCGAAACTTGTCGCCCAAGTATTCAAGGCATCGTTCGCCTGTGTGCAGGTCGTACCTTTTGAAACTGCGCAAAAGAAGTTCTACGCGGTCGGTCAGGAATGTGTTTTCATAGTCCTGCATCATGACGTATTCAAATATTTCCCGGTCGGATGCACCGATGAGGGCTTTCAATATAAGCATGATAGGGATGACATATTCCTGCTTGCGCCAACTGAAACGCAACATTGCGCTGCCATTGGAGAGGTAATGAAGGGTATTTGTCACGCTTGATTGGTCAAGGCGAACGCAACGAATCTGAACTGCGTGTTGAGTGTATGAAGGGCCTCGGTTCACGAAAGACGGTCGAATGAGAGAAATGACGTGGTTTCTGCGAGGAAGGATGAGGTATCGAATTAGCCTTTCGTTTCCATTGACAATAAAGTATCCGCCGAATTCTTCAGGTTCCTCGTGCCTTCGTACGAGCTCCGCAGAGGAGAGGTTACGAAGATTACAACGTACGGACTATGGGTCTCAGTCGATCTGAAACCACATTGGAGGAGTACCGTACGTACTCTGACCATGATGGGTACTAAACCGCAGTCGCGTGTCATGCTCTGCTCTACACCATCTTCACCATTAATCCTCCAGCAAACTTTGGCTTGCATTCGACCCCTATACGAGGTTAAACGCTCGCGAGCCTGCCAGCGCGTCAGAATCGAGTTCCATAAGTTCGTCTTGTGTGTGGAGTGAACTGGCTACACGCAAGGGAGTACACACCTCGGACGGGAATACTCTTCGTTCCGTGCTCCATGTGTCACGATCTGGTAACCTCGGAGGTGCTATTGACACTTCTTCGATCCACACTGACGATCGGCTGCATAAACCAAGACTCGTTCTGGGATATGTATTCACTCACTGCTCATGCGATTACCCCAGCCAGTCTGGCCGCTCTCTGTGCCTACCTGCCCGTTCCCATCAAACACGACACGTTCCCAAATCTCCTTTAACCCTAGCGACAACAGTCCCCGACCGTCGCCATCCCCTCTTGGCAATCCGGAATCGTCGAAAAGTGCATTGAAGGATTCTATGTGCGGTGTGACGAACTCGTTGAAAATCGGGTACGTCGACGCGTTTTGTGGAGGATGCCTGAACTTCTCTTCGCGTTCGAGAGTGTTAAACGTTGGTTTCCGCTTTGATCTCTCCAATTCTGCTGCATAGTCTGCAGTCCAACCGTCCCTTTACCGTAGTACATAACATACAAAATTTCTAGGTAGTATTGCCGTGAGACCCACCTTCCTAATATACACATACCCCTCGGAGGTTCAACTTTGGAGGTCCGCGCTTAGTCAGCCGATTGCCGCAACGCCTGCAACGGCGAGGACGTCGCACCTGCCATACTGCAAAATGTTTGGGACGGGCCCGGTCCCGTCGCTGTGGTCAAACCAACAGCAGAACCAGCAACAACAACCACAGCAGCCAGGTTCGGCTTTCGGCCAGCCAGGTGCCTTCGGGACCGGAGGGGGTAAGCACAAGTCATAACTTGCACGATCTGACTCCCATTTGACCCTATAAATCAATCTGGAAACAGCTTTTAATGCAGCTGGCGCCTTTGGACAACCACAGCAACCCCAGGCAGCCAACCCAATGTTCGGAAACCTAGGAGCCCCTAGCTCTGGTACATCTACGTTCGGTGCGCTCCAAGTCGTTGTTGCTTCTTTCCCGTGCTAACTCTTATCCAGGTGGATTTGGCCAACCTACGACACAACCTACAACGACAACCTCTGCCTTCGGTGCTCCCAAACCCGCGACGGGCTTTGGCGCGTTTGGTGGAGGTACTACCGCGTTCAGTGGTGGTACAGGCGCCTTCAGTTCTACCACCACGGCCCCAGCGACAGGCACCGGTATCTTCGGATCTACCAACGCTAGGTGGCGCATTCGGCACCGGTGGAGGGCTTTTCGGGCAAAACAAGCCCGCAACGACTACTTTTGGAACCACTCCAGGTGAGTGTGAACACCAAGTGTTGCATCCGTGTCAAACTCATCGCCAACAGCTACTGGCCAGGATGGTACAGTATCAGCGGTCACCACTGGCACTGCTTCGCCACCGTACAATGTCTTCAGCGAGAAAGACCCGTCAAGTAACTCTACTCTCCAATACCAGACTATCACTGCCATGCCAGCTTACCGGGGTACATCATTAGAGGTGTGTTTTACACAGTTTCATATTGTTCATTCTAGCACACCTAATTATACATCGTAGGAGTTGCGCATTCAAGACTATCAGCAGGGCCGTAAAACAGCGGGTGCATTTGGCCAAACATCTTTCGGGACACCTGCCGCTCAATCAACCAGCATCTTTGGTGCACCCACCACTCAACAACCTGCTACGTCCTCCATTTTTGGTGGTGGTACGACCGGTGCTTTCGGGTCCGGCACTTCACAACAACCCGCAACAAATACATTTAGTGGGTTCGGCCCCCAAAACCAACCTGCTGGCGGTACGGGAACTGGTCTTTTCGGTGGCACGTCTGCTTTCGGCCAGCCTCAACAACAACAACAACAACAACAACAACCACAGCAGCAGCAGCAGCCATCCGCATTTGGAGCATTTGGACAACAGACCCAACAACAGCCAAGCACCGGTGGCGGCGTCTTCGGTGGTGGTGGTGGTGGTGGTGGAGCATTTGGGCAAAACAAGCCTGCAACTGGCTTTGGGTTTGGGACAAGTAAGTGCATTTTGTATTGGTAAACGCCTTTCGTTAATCTGGTGGTTTGGGTAGCTGGGGGTGCGTTCGGTACCACAGGCACTGGCGCATTTGGTCAACCTGCAAACCAACCAGCAACTGGTACAACTACGGGTCTGTTCGGTCAGCCCCAGCAGCAGCAACAGAATCAGTCTAATATGGCGTTTGGCGGGTTTGGTAAGTTTTACGATGTGATATCTGTGGGTGTAAACCAACACCATTCCCTGCCAGGAGCTGCAAAACCTTCGATATTTGGTCAGTCTGCCCAAACCACAGGAACGACGGGGACCGGCTTTGGTTTGTTTGGAAGCCAGCAGCAACCTCAGCAGCCGCAATCGGGCCAGCAAACACAACCGACTACTGGGCTGTTCGGAACTACAGGGACCACCCCTGGCGCCGGCCTTTTCGGACAACCGCAGCAAAGTCAGCAGCAATCCCAAACTGGCGGTTGTAAGTGACGCTCTGAATAGAATATGTTTCGTTAATCTTACCCTCCTGCAATAGTGTTCGGCGGGACTCCTACTCAGCCGTCAGGTGGCCTGTTCGGCAACGCTGCAGGTACTGGTACCAGTTTGTTTGGAAATACTCAACAAAACCAGGCACAGCAGCCCGCACAGACTGGTGGCCTCTTTGGAGCTACTAAACCTGCGACAACAACGGGTACTGGTCTGTTTGGTAGCGGGACCACCTTCGGACAAACAGGCACAACTGCTACTAATATGGGCGCTCAACAAGCGGGTACCTTTGGTCAGCCCTTGGGACAAAGTACAACGAACCAACCAGCTACGGGTACAGGTGGCTTCGGTGCTTCTCTATTTGGCCAGCCCAAGCCAACTGCCCCTGCTATCAGCACTTCTACCTCCACTGGTGGTCTCGGTACTTCATTATTCGGAAATATGAGCACGCTGGCTCCATCGACCATGGCACCGAACACGCAAGGCACGCTCACAGCATCTATTGCCGAGCCCATTGCGAGCAATCTTCCCATATTCTCTATGTTGCCTCCAGGCCCAAGAGCTGTCACCATCGAATCACAACCGAAAAAGAAACCTGGCTTCTTCATGGACATGCCCATACGTTCCCCGGTACCTCGAATCCAGCTGGGCTACACGCCCGCCGCCTCAAAATTGCGCGGGTTTAGTGCAGCGGAAAACGCAACAAGCCCTCTCTCCCTATCTCTGACCAACGGGAAGACAGGTTCCTTGGCGTTGAGCCGCGTTGACGGGCAGAGCGCTCTTGGAACGTCGACAGCAACAGATGCATTCTTACGTAGTGCAAGTCCAGCGCTGGGAAGTGGAGCGAGACAAAGCGTGAAAAAGTTGATTTTAGACAAGAAAGTCGAGCCTGCCGATCTATTTAGCAAATCAGGTCGCGCAAGCCCTGGGCGGGTAACCTTCAGCCCTGCACTTAGCCAAGCTGCGCGACAAACCGAAGTTGCGCGGGAGAAGGAATTTTCGTCGGCCGCTGCCACCTCTCCACCAAAGCAGGCACCGCCATCATCAAAAGCCGCCAATCGCTTCACTGCTCATACCCAGAGTACTGTCATCCTCGGTCAGCCATCACCAACAGGAAAAGGCAAAGCAACCGCAAATGCTGGACCTGCGCCACCCCAACACGGTGACTACTGGGTGAAGCCAGATCTGGAAACGCTGAAGAATTCATCATACGAAGAGCTACTCTCTTTCAAGGATCTGGTGGTGGGCCGCGTTGACTTTGGGGAGATTCACTTCTTGGATCCCGTCGATCTCACGGGATTACCGAAACTTGGGGCACTGCTCGGGGAACTTGTCCGGTTTGACGACAAGGAGTGTTGCGTGTACCCGGATGGTGATGATGCAGATAAGCCCACTCCTGGCTCTGGATTGAATGTGCGCGCTCGCATAGTACTCGTGCGATGTTGGTCATTGGACAAGGCGACGAGAGAGCCAATCAAGGACGAGAAGGATCCAAGACACGTGAAGCACTTGAAGCGTTTGAGTCGATGAAAGACACACAGTTTGAGAGCTTCGATATCAAGGAAGGGAAATGGACGTTCACGGTCGATCATTTCTAATTACCGTTGTTCGTTTTTTTCCCTCCAATATCAAAATGCCCTTCACCCTATTCCTGTGCTCTCGTGGGTGATGCTGGAGTGACACGTCAGTGCAACGAACTGGATAATTTTTGCCGCTCATGCCATTTAGTCTAAGCATGTAGGTACAAATACTCATGTATGTAGTTAGTCGATAATAATATCCTGATTGTGTACCGGAACAGCAGGTTGTGACGTCATAGGTTTGTGAGACCGCAAAGCTGGATACGTAGGAGTATCAATCCTGCTACTCTCCCAACAGCACAGACGATGGAGGTGAGGAAGGGCCCTTTCAGCGAAACCAGGCCAACCTAGTCTTACAGATGCGGCGCTTTGATGACGTACTTGATGCGGAGGGTGCAATGATTAGGGGTGCAGTCGAGGGTACCATCATGGGCAGTGCGGTAACACTCCCAAGTTTCTACATCTTGCACCGCCGGTGGCCATACTTTCGCTCTCTGCCACTGCAGCTCAAGGCACTGGCTGCTGTCATTATAATTTTCCCGACGGCAGCCATCAGAGCGGAGCATCGCATGATTGATTTTGAGCGTTCGCACTGGTATGCCATTCACATCAATTCCTTTGATACTAGCTGGTGCGCCCGTTGGTTGACACACTATCGGTAGGGATGGCACAGATAAGTACGCTGTCGAGCGCCGTGCGCATGAGGAGCGCCTCCGGTGGGCCTCTCTCAGTGCCAAAGACAAGTTCGCAGAGTGGACAGCTCGACACCAGTTGAGCTACGTTATCGGAAGCTGGGCCCTTGCCATGACCATTTCAGGAGCGATTATCATGCGTGACCCGTATGTGCTCCTTTTCCCTGTGGAATATCCCGTTGGACTGATTTCGTCTCGGGGGTGCGGTGCGATCGGGTAGCCATCTTCCCGTGAGGCACAAGGTAAACGAAGTGTTTTAATTGAAGGTCACCTTGATGCTTATCTGGGCGGCGTCCCAGGTGGTTCAAGCCCGTGTATGGGCCCAGGGACTAACTTTAGGCGTCCTCATTGCCACCGGTGCATTAACCCACTCTCAGCGTGCCAAGGCGGCGCAGATGCGCAAGGTAAGGCGGGCTGCCCCCTTACTTTCCAATTTCGAGTCTTATTGGAAAGCTGATTGTGTTTGATGCGAATGTAGCACGGTGACCATTCCTGGGAAGACGTGGTAAGCGCTAGACCGATGTTTCAACTAGTTAGGGTTTGCATTTCTAACATGGTTACTAGTTGGATGATCAACAGCGCAAAGTCAGAGCTGTGACATGATGCAGCACAACCAAGTTAATGGTACGCTATACGGTCTTGGAAAACCTGAGACATTCCTGTGTCGGATTAAGGAGTCTCATCCACTCTACTATCACAGCCTCGTGCCCTTCTAGTGTACGATAATGTATCAAGCGCAGTATCAGTTGTAGCATAGGGTAGGATTACTGCCGAGATACTGTCTCACTGTGGTTGATAACTTCTTCCATGCATTGCGCTACGATCAAGGTTCAGTGAATGGCCGGAAACGTGACATCTGACGGTATGTAGTATAATCCAACAAATTTCATTGGCTACAATTCGCAACCCCAAAGTATTCCCACTCGAACTCGCGATCTCAACTTTCAAGTTCTCAGGTATATGTCTGCTATATTCCGGATTACCCCTTTATTATTCAGTCTCATGGCACAGGCACGTAGGGTGCACTGCTTTCCCGACGGAACAACTGAATAAAAAAAGCTTCTATGTATATCGGAAGGGAAGGAGGTATGCGAGAGCAGCACAAGTGCAGGGTAGATTGAATAATATCATAAACACAACTAGGACGAGCTGTAGTTCATCGTACCCTTATGCGCCGTAGAACCGCCATGCAAAGTAGGCTCCCAACAATCCCAGTGGGAGGAAGTACATCATGCTACGGAAGACAGGACGTAAGACAATTGGCAACACCGGGAAGATAGGGATGCATACTTGGACCCTTTTTCGACTGCAGTCGTGAACTGCTGGGACGGGTGCAGGTTTGGGCGACTTGAGTACGAGCAGCTGTTAAATCATCATGTGTGCAAAGAGCCACTAGGAGAAGGGGTCGAGGGGGCTTACGCCGTCCTTGTCCATCTCGCCAATGAGCATGCCTGGTAGTAGCTCGCGAGCTTCATCTGAGTGACCGACGTCTTCGAAGGCGTCCGTTGCGTCCCTGCCTAAATTTGCCACGTCAGCGACTTTGGAACTTATCTCGTTGACAAACGCGCTACACACCGGCCTCGGCTAGAATGACCTCGTCACCACCTGGGTGCTAGATTCCACCAGTAAGCAGCTATAGACAAGTAACTGGTGGACATGGTTGTACCTCGTCGATGAACTTGGTGACATCGTACACTATCAACGCAACATGAAGCCATCAGTGGTAAGGTCGCATGAGGAACCATACACACCCTTCTCGTGAACGAGGGTGTAGAGAGAGTCTCTGGTAGTGTGAGCCTGGAACTCTTGGAGGGTAATAACCTTGGCCATGAATGGGACGAGCTCGGAGAGGAGGTGGAAATTAGGGAAGCGAGCAAAGTGATGAAACGTGTATTTTTTCGAGCCGAGGGGGTATAAAAACCGGTTACTGTGCCAGGTTTTTCCCACCGTCGTGGCAAGTTCTAATGAGGGTTTCACGACTAAATCAATAAAATTTGAAAACATTTCTATTGCATGTCCACAAGGCTTAGTACTCGAATGACCACAGAGTATACAAAAAGTATTGGACATTCAAGCGTGGACCAAGTGTCGGTCGATCTGCCACGTACACCAGTAAGAAACGAAAGCACCTCTGAGCTGTGTCCCTTGGCAAAGGCGAGTGGGGGCCATCCAACAAGCACAGGATGATCACACGACAAGACGACACGAAACTGGCTGATAATATCAGAACAAGAACATGTTCACTGACTGCATCGGAAGTTGAAACGATTTATATATGAAAACCAAGCTCCGCTCGAATAATTCATACACCGACGCACAGCCAAGCCTTTCCCTCTGTGCGTCGTTACCCCCTCCTCGTCATTCCTGCCAACATGTCCCTCGACGACGAGCAGGCTGACATTCTCGGCGGCCCTTTACTACAAAAACCTCAACATGATCTCTTTGGAGTGCTAATACAGCACTTGGTCGCTTTCAAGGGTGCAGCCGCCGTCTTTCTTGGTTTATTAGCATGGGCGGCCTTCGTCCACCTTCGCGAATATATTCGAAGAAATCGCGACCTCAACTACAGAAAGTACGTTTCAACCGGCCGCATTCACCATCTTCTACATTCTGACAGACCCTATTAGGGCGATGCGCAGAAAACACGGCATTCCCGACTCAGACTGTCGACCTTTTGCAGTTGCCTATGCAGCAGCCAACCGTGCACGCACGGAACGCGAGGCTAGGGAACGTAACAAACTTGCAGGTCATGTCCCTTCGGTATCGGTCAGTCTCCAGCCCGGTGACAATCAGCATCGCATCCCACTAGTGGGTGCGCCACATGGCGGGCATCAGCTTAGGAGACGGCTGCCCGAATCAATCGGTAAGTTTTGGCAGGCACCTGTAAGACGAACGTGGCCGATCTGATCACACTTTGCATTCATCATGCATTCTAGATGCGCGTGGACCATCGCCTTTCCATAATTTTCCCGGTATAGCAAAACGTGTGCAAGTCCAGGACTTCAAGCGCCCGGACGTGGACCCACTCAATTCTACTGAACGATACAACCCCAATACCCGCCATTCTCGTCAACTACCCGGATCAGCTCATGGAGCTGTCTCTTCGAACAGAAAGCCCGCTGCTAGACGCTTTAGCAGGAAGACTCTTCACATCGACCACGACGTCGTAGAATCTTCACGAAAGCGGTCTTATGCTTCTGAAAGCGATGCTGAACCGGACAACAACATGAAAAAAACACGCATAGATGGCGAAGACCTCATTGACGGAGACGAGAATCCAGACTGGTACGCTCAATATACCTACCCACGGTCTCAGCCTGTGGCGTCTTCGTCTCGTGTATCTATCACTGATCAATCAAATGGACACGAGGCTGACGAGCCCATCGATGAAATCATGGAGGATCTTGAGGATGAAGTCACGGAATTATCATCTATACCTCGTGGCAAGAAACGTGACCGTGCGGAGGCCGGATCCACGTTTGGAGCCGACGATGATGATGACGTGCACAACGAGAAACCAACTTACCATCGGAAACGTCGATCAGTGTCGAAGCGAAAATCCGAAGCACGTCCCAGAGGAAGGAAGAGGGATCGGGAGACGGAGTTTCCTGAGAGTGAAGGGTGAAGGTGCTGTTACAGGAGAGCGTGAAAAGGGATAGCCAGCGTACATCAAAGAAGAGGAAGGGGAAGAGAGCTTCATCTGATGAATCCAGGATGGATACCTCCATGGAGGATACTCGAGTATCCAAGGACCCTCTTTGTGGTGGTCGCAAGATCGGTGAAGAGTGGGAAGCAGGTGCTGTCCGGTACAAGGTCGGTGATAAAGGAGAGAGACTTCGCCTTGTTTTAGTCAAGAAGGCGCGCAATAAATATCACATGGTACGTGATGAACGTGCTATGGGACCTCTCACTAATATGGAATTTCACAGCCCGAAGACTCTCAGCATCCGGACCGCGCTGCGGCTCTCGAGATCTATGTTGAAACATGGATGACAGAGGAACAATACAAGCAAGCAGAAGAGCGACAGGATGTCGTTCTGCAGGACGTGCGGCCTTTAACGGAATCTACGTCTCCCGGACCGCCTGAATCGCCTTCGAAGAAGGGTAAAGATCTTTTGTGGGATTCTGTCACCAGCAGCCCTATCTCTCGCCGTCCGTTCCGTCAATCTCTCACAGCCAATACTACTGCGCGCATAAATCCGTTCCAGCAATCCCAGACTCAACCAAATCTAAGTCGCCGCATTGGTTCGCCCAGCGCTTCTGTATCTCCTCATTTAGTGGGTGTCACCGAGAGTCCTACGCGGCCTCGGTTTCCGTGGATTCTCGAAGTGGGAAAAGCAAGACCGCGAAGCCGAGGCAATGGCCAAAATACGCGCTAAAATGCTGGAGCAAAAGAAGAGTGAGGCTGTGAAGAGCAGCGAGCCGCCAACGAGTGCAGTTGCACCCCAGTCATGTGCACAGACCCTGACGGTTCCTGCTATTACATTAACTCCTGCTTCACCCTCGCCGGTAGAAGGAAAGTCAATGATGACTGAAGCCAAGTCCGTACCCTCATTCCCCTTTGGGCAACCTTCTACCGTCAAGACCGAAGCAAACACTTCTACTCCCAACACATCCGCCACGTCTGGTTTCTCCATATTACCAAGCACTGCACCTGCATCTTCAACTGCGACTCCAAGTGTTCCCCCAGCCCAGTACAAGTGCGCCTGCTACAGCTCCTTCGTCTACTCCTTCCTTCTCCTTTGTGCCACCGATGCAAGTACCGACCACTGCCGCACCCACGGCCACTACAATACCTTCCATCCCAACCTCTGTACCGAATTTCTCAACGAAGCCTACTGCTCCTCCTACGACACCTGCTCCTTCGACTACTCCGTCTTTCTCGTTCGCTGCACCAACCCAGGCTCAGTCTTCATCTGGGGCTGCCGCCCTAACCACGGAAGCACCTAAAGCCCCTGCCTTCTCGTTCTCTAAGCCCAGTGCGCCACCCGTCGCATCTCAGGCATCCGCAACTCCTTCAACTTCTACACCAGCAACAACTGCACCTGCGTCGACGTCTTCGTTTACTCCAACACCTGTTACTTGGCAAACCGCTTCTCCAGCGGCGTCCACGACGGCACCACCGGAATCGAAGCCATCAGCGCCTGTTTTCTCATTCTCGGCCACTCCATCAGCAGCTACCACGAGCTCTGCTGCACCCTTACCTTCGAAGTTCTCGTTCGGGCAATCGTCCACGAGCCCAGCATTCTCAACTGCTAGCTCTTCAACCGTTACTGATAACAAGCCAAAGTTCACTTTTGGCACACCCACCGCTTCAAGTGGTGCTTCTGCTGCTGGTGAACCCAAGAAGGAGTCGGCGCCTCCCTCTGTGTTTTCGGGTGCGACAGGGGCGAAACCTCCTGCCTTTGGTAGCTCTACATTTGGCGCTCCAACCTCCACGAGTACTTTCGGGAAGCAGACGGAGGCTGGAGCAGGGGCAAATGCTACAAATGCCAGTGGCTCGTCGGATACTGCTCCCAAGCCAGCCTTTGGTACCGGAACGCCTACGAATATTTTCTCGGCCACAGCCGCGGGTAGTTCTCCCTCCACCGGCACTGCGAATAGCACATTCTCGTTCGGGAACCCTACGTCCCCTTCGAAGGGTGTATCTTCGTTCGGTAACACCGGGTTCGGCTCGTCAGGTTCCATGTCTTCATTCTCATTTGGAAAGAAAGATGACGCTGCGTCGACAGCCGCGGTTAGCAATGGAACATCAACGAAATTTTCATTTGCACCATCGAGCAACACAACGGCTTTTGGCCAGTCTAATACCTCTACTTCCGGGGAGAGCAACGTGGCACCCTCATCGTCGGCTACTACTTCCAAGCCCACGTTCTCATTTGGTACTCCATCGGGCGGTGCCACATCCGTGTTTGGTCAGCGTCCATCACCAGCAACGAAGGATGCCTCAGCGGCTGCCAGCGATGCATCGTCGAAGCCAATGTTTTCGTTTAACACTAACGCTAATAATGCCACGTCCGCTTCCGGCCAAGTGCCTTCCTCCGCCAACACGGCTTCAAGTAGTGCAACAACTAAACCAGCACTCCCGTTCGGGGCTCCGACGAATGGCGCCGCGTTGGCAGCTGCACCTGGTTCTTCCGGCTCGACGACTGCGACTGAAGCACCAAAGTCCACTTTTTCCTTTACTGGCTCACAGAGTGGCAACACCGCATCCGTATTCGGTTCAGCACCTGGCAACGACTTTGCACCCAAGCCGACGTTCTCGTTTAATCCACCCTCGGGAACTGGCTCGTCATCCGCGGAGCAGCCGTCGACTGCGACCTAAACCAATGTTCGGCGCACCGTCTGCCACGCCATCCTCTGTTTTTGGTGGTCAACCTTCGACTTCCAGCACGACAGATCCGTCGGCGCAACCACAGTCCTTGTTTGGGAAACCACCGGGGACTGCCCCATCTACGTTTGGCTTTGGTGCTACGCCCGGAAATACGACGTTTACCTTTGGGAAGCCCACGAGCCAGAACCAAAAGCAGGAGCAGTGAATTTGTGTCTCCCGACGTGTCTCTCTTTTTCATTCACTGGATCGAAGGCAGGTAACGTTTAGCAGTGTTGTTGTAGGAGCTGATGCAGCAAATTACCCAGGAAAAGATGAGTAGTACAGCGTGTCCTTTCTAATGTTTCATGCAGCAGGGTGGACGGGTTGCACATGCATCGTCATCATCATGTACGAATAGGCGCGCGCCCTACGGCATCATGTTCTCCTCTTGTCTTCCTAGTGATCGGTAGTTTACCCTTACACGAATTGATATTCCATCCAATGAATCTCCGGCGATTCTAAGCAAGAATCGCCGCGACTCGCAGCCATTAATCGTCGTGATTCCCGGAAGAGTCTACGTGTAATGTAACGGCCGCCTGGCGAAATGGCATCGCGTCTGACTACGAATCAGGAGATTGCAGGTTCGACCCCTGCGGTGGTCATTTGTTTTGCTTCCCTTTTTTCCTGGAGTTTTTTTTTTTTTATAAACCGTAAGGGCTCCGGATCGCATCAAGGGTCACAACCTGCATATGTATGTAGTGCATAACGAAGTACGAAGAGTATTTAAATAGCCATCCCTGTCTCCAGCTCTCCCATCAACATAGTACCGTCTTTGCTGCCGGTAAGGACTAATAATTTCCAAGTCGTCGTTAATAACTCAAGGCCTCACAGGATCGGAACGCAGCGACTTACTGATTGGCTCCTTCGGATGGAAGTCGACAGCCGTTACCGTGCCTTTGTGTCCAGGGAGCTAAACCCAAGTTAAGTCAGCGCTGGGTGATCGATAACAGTAACTCGTGTACCTTGTACAACACTCTTCCGCTCTCTACGTCCCAGATACAAACCATTCTGTCTGCTCCACCGACGGCGACACGTCTCCCGCCATCATCTTTGCTCCACGCGCCTTTTAAGAGCGCGTTCTCGAAGCCTGCAGGTGCGCCATGAAGGACGCGGTGTATCCGTAATGGCGCTGGCGAGAAAGGCCGCACGTCATGGATGATAACTTGCGACGAAAATGACGGCGAGAGGAGGTATGACCCGTTGGGTGATAGTGCCAGGGAGGTTGGTGTGTCTGTGTGTCCTGTGAGCGAGTAGACCTGCTCGCATTTTCGCAAGTCGTAAACCTAAAAGAACAGCATCATAAGTTGTTAGCTGCGGTGGGCGAACTAATGACGCACGTGAATTTCGTTGTCCAGTGCCCCGACGTACACGTTTTGACCATCGGCACTCCAGCAAACGGATGTCACGGGGCATCCTATCTCGAAGACCGCAACGCTGGCCCTTTCGCCTTCCTCGCCGCCCTCCCATATCCTAACAGTGCCGTCATCGGAACCGGTCGCGACCAGCTCAACGCCAGCACCGCCAGCCATCGTCCGGTCGAGAGTGTTAATGATTCCGCGGTGTGCGCGTAATTTCCTGACACGTTGTCCAGTGGTAACGTTCATCATATTCATGATGTGGTCTGCGCCGACTGTATAGAGGATCGGTGAGCATAGCGACCACTGCAGGTCCAGAATGGGTGCTTTGTGGATACTCGATAGAAGACCATAATTCGTGTTCGGGGGGTAAGTCCTCCAGAGAGCTGTCCCGGCAAAAGTGTTAGTTGAGAAGCAAGTTAAAATCCGCCCACGAAATACCTACAGACGCTCCTATCCGTTGAACACGCAGCGATGTTCTGTCCTGTGGGATCGAACCTACAGCTCACAATTTCGCCCTTTGCAGCATGGCCATGAGATCAGAGAACTCGCTCATTTTTCCCTCCCAAGACTCACAGAGTGTGCGCCACTCAGGCTGATGATGGGAGCTTCGAGGTTGCTTGTCCGTTTGACACTACGGACCAACCCTTTTTGACGGTCGTCCCCCGAGGTGGAAATGACCATTTCATTTCTTGGGGGCGAATCTGGACGGGACCTTTTGACGAGTGCTCCCTCGCTGGAGGGAGGCGTGGATCTTTTCGACATTGCAGACAGGCGACAAGGCAGTAAAATGAGAGTGTTGGTTGATGACGACTACCGAATTAGGAATCACCTTGAACTGCATGGATATCACACCCTCGGAAAACTGGTAACAAAGTTTGATATAGTTGGGCTGGAACTATGTACATATTCTTTCAAGCATAGGTAATATAGGTACCCTAAGGCACGTAGTAGACACAATCATATGATGCGCCGTCGCCAAATGTTCCGCGAGAACAAGGCACAAAGGTAGTTTCGGCGGGGAGTCTTAGAGGGAGATCTGCTATCGCTGACCCGAACGTGCTCCTCCAACGCCGGTAGAGTCCGCTTGTGCTCCTCCAGAATCGGTAGCGTCCGCGTGCTCTCTGGCATGTGGTGAGCCGGCCAGAAATGGGCCCTCATTGGACGTGAATTGTCATGGACCGGACATATGCTGGGTGTCCATCGAGAGGTGGCGATCTGGGAAATGGCTTGTTGATGTGGAAGGAGTTCGTAATCAGCGACGTCCAGCTTGTGATCCAAAGCGACGATGAACTGCAACTCCAATTTCTCAATTTCCTCTTCGGTGAACAACAGGCTCATCCTTGCCCAGTCGTAACTTGTCATCGAATTGTCACCCAAATGCTGTGGAAGGAAAATATCCGGTCAAGTCTGGCAAACACGTGAAAGTTGAGACAACGCACCTTCCAGGCTAACATGAGAGCCCCGATAAATAAGCGTTCACAAGCTGCCGCTCCCTTGTGGTTTATAAGTAATTCTTGGTGTTTCAGGCGGTCGATGTACACCAGCGCCAGTGCAACCCCATAGACAGAGACAAATGATCTTTCGATCAGCTTCACCACGAACGCCTTGAGCAGAACGTATTCTGGGAGTCGCGCAGGCGAGCAGCAAGGGCGATACGGGAACAGGTTTCCTCTCGAGAACTCTACCGCGTCAGCCACACAATTGATAACATATTCTGTGAGGAGACGATAGAGATGAGATTATTATAATCACTAGAAGACCAGACGAAGACACACCGTGCAGCCGTTCGCGAACGTCACTGGGGATGTTGGTCAAGTACTTCAGGTTGATAGTGGTGGACATTGTAGTCGAAGGTCAAGATGAGATGAGAGCTGAACGGTCGGGGGGGACCCATTTTATGGACATAGTATAGGGGAAGTGATCAGTGCTGGAGGGGAACTTTGAGGAGAAAATGAGTCAAGTCAAGTGTAGGGGAAATTACTAGCATAGGGGAAATTTGCCTTTATTTGGCAGGTGCATTACAAAGACCGCTTGGCGGCACCAAATAACAGATCTGACTAAATTCTCTTGTTCTAGTGGATCCTTGTCTCGTCATAGAATAGTATCAGTGGAATTACAGCTCATATTTACGAAGTACAAGGGGGAAGGATGACGACAGTAAAACGAATGCACGCACACACTGGGCCATACATACATACTACACAACATTACCCGTTCTTCCTGCCATCGACAAAAATCGTGTTTGCCTGGGGAACATTATTCCTCACACGCTTAGTGAACGTGCCCTCCCTCAAGGTCCTGATTATCTCGTCCACTTCACCACGGGCAATAGTTCTTTGGTGATTCTGCACCACCTGTGCGCCCTCCGAAGACGAGGGATTCTGGAATAAGTGAGGACCAAACCACGCCTGCAGTTCAAAGAGTCACGTACCTTGTCCTTAGCTTCTTGGGCAGCAACTAATGACGGCGTGGCAGTGGCAGGCGTCGGTTTAGTGACAGAATCATGCACGTCGATTGCAGCTTTCTGAAGAACGGTGCATCAACAGATAACAGATAAGATACTGTCATCATTGCTGCGACTCACTTGCAGCGATAAAGAGAAGGAACAAATCGTACTAAAGAAATCTTCCGGTTTCAAGCTCTCACTAGTGTCGTAGGGCTCCCCGTAATATGCATATAAAGAGCGCAAACTGCTTGCAACTGTGTCAGACAGCTGCTCCAGCGCTTTTACACGCTCTGATATCTCTGAAAGAAATGGCTATGTGACGTCAGCCCGCAGTGACCAACTGTTGGAAACAGCTCGTTCTTAACCTCCATAACCTCGACGAGTTTATCATTGGGAAGTGGATTCGACAGCTTTTTGACAAATAATACTTCTTCCTGTGCTTTCCTGTACGACTGTACGACAGAATGGACAGATTGGGTGACAAATTGGAACGATACTGGAGGAAAACGATGAACTGGGCATTTCAACGGCAGTAGGAGACTTACCACGAGCGGCAGCCTGCACGTTGGGAAGCTCCTCAACGAATAGTGTCAGCTTGGGGTCAGTGCGGATCAGTACCCGAGCCAGATAATGCAAGAGTGTAGGACAATCTGGACCGCTTTTTGTTGTTTTTGTTTCCTTCATCTATGTACACCACTATCAGGGGGTGGCCCAAGGATGTTTCGTCTGCATCACCTTGAGTAAGGTTTCTAGACGGAAACCACGGGCACCGCCATGAAAGGTGGATTTGTTCAAGGCGTTCCCAACAGTGAGGATGGCCTGTATGATAGTTAGAGAAAAGTCACGATCCATCCTGAGGGTGAAGCAGACCTGCAACGTCGCCTTAAACCGTCCAGAGGAACGTAGTTCCATACACGCGTCATGAACCGTTTTTAGTTCCGGGCGAATCTCGCTGACGTCTAGCTCGAAGCGCAGGCGAAACATCATGCACTCCAACCTATGCGGAAGTCTCGGTATTGTCATAATCTATGCCCTGCTCCGTTAGCCCCACTCATAGGAGCTAGAAGTGAAGAACCTCGCTGAAGTATTGGTCTGCTTTAGCTAGCCTACTAACGTCTCCGAATTCCTTAATACGAGTGATCTACGAACGACTCAGTATTTCGGCATGCTAATTGTGGTGTAGTACTTGACCTCCTCGGTAGTGGGTAAGTGCTTGTTGATTACCTTCAAATCGTCCAAGGATAGTTGGGAACTATCGAGTTCCAGAAGCGCATGACGGATCACGGAATAACCCTTCCTAAACCGAGAAAGCATAATCGCTGCCGTATAGCAGGTGAGCATAATTACAATACACTCAGATCATACCTACCAACGTTGTTCGCTCTGGTGATATCCAAAAGGGAGGTGATATTCTGCTTTCGTGAAAGACCGGTTACTTGGGGTGGTGTAGATATGGCACCCATATTGAAAGTGGCTGCGAGATCATCCACTTTGAACTGGTAATCAAGCGGGGCCTCAGCCCATACCGTAGAGCCGGTGACACTACTGTCTAGTTTATTCCAGAAGAATGGTTTCAGGCGTGGCGCGCAGGGGTTTGCCTTCGTCCGGCTTATTTTCCGGGGTTCGCCTGGAGGTGGGGGCGGAGGTGGGGGCGGCGGTGGAGGTGGCGGTGGCGGTGGAGGGGGAGGTGGCGGTGGGGAAGGAATAGACAAGGATTGTGATGTAGGCTGATCATTGCTCTCTGGAAGTTGCCCCATGCTTAGACCCTCATAAACCCGGCTAACGCCCTCGTTGCTGGAGGCAAAGGACAACAGAGGTGGGGGTACAGGAGGGAGTGGCGACGGTTGTGGGGGTGACAGAGGTATCACCGGAGAAAGACTGACTGGTAAAGGTAACGCGGAAACTTCGCCAGTGCGATCGATCTTCTTACACTTTAATGGTGCCGATCTTCCAGAATCAGCTGAGGGAGAGGAAGCGCGAACTTCGAGTTCTAGTTTGTTCACAAGAGCAGATTTTTCGGACAGCGATGACTGGAGCTTGGGAACCCGGGCCAGCAAAGCTGACAGTTCAGTGCCCTGTTGCTCAAACCTCTCAAGGATACGTTCCGCTATCGATTGAGCATCCGCTCCGCCGAATTTGTTGTCCGACACCGGAAAGAGACGAAAGTACACCAATTCCAGAGCGCCCTTCGTACTCGCTGCTTCTCTGAGACTCTCAGAAAGTGAAGTTTCCAGCTGGCTAATCTATGCGATACAGAGGTGAGAGGTGGAAATAACGCGGTGATGCATAAACTCACTTTGAGCTTAAGCTTCTCGGCTTCTGCGTTAAGTGAACTAATTCTAGCCTTCTCATCCTCTGCCTTGGCTCTATTATCCTGTGTCCATCTTCCTTGAGACAATATTCCTCTAGTTTGGTTGTACTCACTTCACGATGGATGGTCTGACTTTTGAGACGCTCGATTTCGCTCAGAAGCCGCGTAACTTCTTTCTCCTTCTGAGAGAGACGCTGTATGATGCCAGCTATCCTCTAGGATGGCTTAGTCGGGCGCGATGGCTCGTGTGGATGCACTAAACCTACTTCATTGCTCACTTTTGCCGGTGAGACAGGCTTCGAAGACAGTTGGCCTATCGCACGACTGGCGGAGGCATCTTCATCGGTGCGAAGACGTTCGCTCCGGAGCGTAGCGTTCTGCTACGTGTTAAGACAGTCGTAGGTCTGGTAACTCGCGACTCTATACCTGGTGCGTGAGGACCTCCACTCTATCGCGCAACAACCGAATGTCTTCCGTATACCGAGTCCTCACATCACATCCGGTGACCTTCCGAATAGTCGCCAGCACATGCTCAACGAAAATGACCCACCCGTCATTACTGCATTATGCCAGTTCAGCGAGGTATTATATGACAAAGACAACCACCGGAAACATACGTATTATCGGTCTCCACCAAATACCCTACCAAGTCGTCCACAATGGAAATGACATCAAGCTTAAAGGCACTGAGAGGATGTCAGGCGCGCGGTCAACGTACAGCAGGGCCTGAACTGACGAATCTATGTTCTCCTGCATCACTTGGTCTAGCTTTCGCAGGATATTGTAAACGCTCTGAGTCGACCGCAAGGTGCGTGCAGTCTTGAGGATGCTGTCTAAAAGAACATGTTCAGGTTCCCCGGAACGCCCACCATTGGCTTGTACGGCTCTCCGCGCTCTGTCACGAAACTCTTCGTCATCATCAAATTTCTCTTCGACATACACATTCAGCTGTGTGAGGAAACTGTCCGGAGGGTTTGCGTGCCTGAGAGTCTGTGCGGCGGTGTTTCAGGGCCCGCCCTCATGCAAGGTCTACAGTGGTAACATACCAACATCACCTCGTCTAACCCCCGTCGGCTGAGTTCATCGCGAAGTATGATCCTCTCCTCCAGGGAATCGGGGCAAATACTAATAGCATTGATGAGCGCCATGAACGCTATGCGAGCCTCCCACATCCCTTCTTCAGTCAACACTGTTATACTGGTATTCTGTTCCATAGACAGGGAGCCTGGGACCTTCAGCGTCGCGACTAGCGAATGAAACCGGAAGACCTCGTTGTGCGCGAAGCGATATTCTCGGAATGCAGCAAGTACAGACCTGTAGCCTTCGTCGGATGAAACCATACATATTGCAGCAAGTATTTCCGCAACCAGAGTGCACGACTTCAAAGGTGCTCCATGGAAAATGAAATAAACCAGGTGATATACGATGGTTGGAGATAAAAGAATGCTGTCAAATCCTGTCTAATGTTGAGGTGAGGCCTAGAACGGGTTAGCCCTGTGTTAAAGCATACCTGAGTATTCAAGAGTACCCTGAGGCATCGTATCAACTCTAACAACACCATACCCTCTGTGTCGGTTAAGATTCTCCTTACACTTCCTTTCCCAGTTAGGGAGGAAAGTAGACCTGCCGATGACGTTGATTCCATCCTCTGCTACGAAATTTTCAATCCACTCGAGCCTAGCCGTAGACAGATGGACTCGCAGGGAGATAAGTGAGTTGATGAGCTTGTCACTCAAGCCGCGTGCCTTGCGCAATGAATCGACATATGCTCGTGCCGAGGCACCACTATCCGTTCCACTGATGGGCTCTCCTGACAATTTAGCCCATAAAGCACTGAAAAAACTCCCGGTTGTCTGAGGCTGTACAGAGTTCGGCGACAACTGCCCCGGTGAGTTGTAACCCTCTGACAGGCTGTTGGACAGCCTATCATGATTTGATGACTGCGCTATGGGTGCGCTTTCGGATCCCCAGGTCGAGAAAGCAGAACGCCTCCGAAAAAGTTAGTGTCTCCGAAGAGCCGAGGTGTAGGGCGAGGCGGCAAAGAATGAATTGTTCACAGAGGAAGAAGGTAAACTAGAGTCCTTCTCATTCTGCGCATGTAGCAACTCTTGGATAATCCTTCGCTTTTTTTCTGGAGGTTGTCGGTAAATATTGGCTCTGGCATCCTTTTTCAATCCCAATTCACCCTAGAAGTGGCAGTGAAACTGAGGGAAAAATGGCCGTCATAGCCAAGAATTCATACCAGACAACGTTCTAACTCAGCCGCATCGGTCTCACTCCATTCTTCGCCATGATCACTAACCAGCACAGAGGGTGCATAGAAGCTCCCGCCGGTGCTGTGTTCCATCAAGACGGGCTCACTGATACCTTTCCTGCTGGCAGATGCAACAACAACGGAAGTGGCAGCAGGAGAAGGTTGTGACCAGTTCGGAAGGTAATTCATGAGGAGACTTTGAGATATAGAACTTCGCCATTCTGGCGATCCGACTCTAGAGGGCCCATCGATACTAGGCTTCTGCTGCTTCGTGGTACTCTCGTCGTCTGTCTGAGCGGGAGGCTCCGGTTGACACGAGCCAGGGTCCGCGGAAAGGGACTGGACAGATGAAGAGCGGGGTTTTGACCCAAAGAACCAGTCTTCTGGAATACAGAAACGATACGAGGGCACATCCTCAGTCGAAGTCTGAGTAGTCTTCTGCAATAACTCGATTATCCGACTAGAGGATGCGAGGGGAATGACTTTGCCTGATGCTCAGATCCCAACGCTAAACTCGTCTGACAGAAGAACTTACCGATCGAACTTCCGAGTGACTGTTCTAACATGTAGTTAATCTTCTCTCCTCTCTTTGACCCCGGCACCCGTTTGATTAAACCAAACTCTTCCACGATAACATTTATGACGTCTTCGACAGTCGTAGTGGCCCCTATGAAGACAGTCCACTTGAATCCATCGTATACCTCTGGGATGCGTACGAATGTGAGTTCGAGCGATAGTGAAGGATGCAATGAGACCAAGCGGCAAACGGGCTCTTGCTCAGGCCTCCGCCGACAATGAATTACGTCATGCTCCGACGAGGAGACTAGCGACTGGATGGGAGCAGTAGAAGGTATAATCCCTGCGCTCTGCGATTAACACTGGAATGAGCTTGAAGTTCTGGACGGCTACCTTTTTCCAAGGCATCCTAACTCCGTTTTCTCCCACCGGCGACCAGCCTCCTCTCTTCGTATTCGTTGGAGAGCCCACGCCGGGGATGGAACGTCAGTCAAGGCGGTCGCCTTCACTGTATCCGATCGAGTAAGGACATCAATGAGGTCCTGTGCAGTTGCACTTGGTGATATGGTCGTATACTCAACGGTCTCATCGAGTAGTAGTATTGGAATGACTATAGTGCCACTAGCTGGCATCGTCGTTGCACAACCGTAACTTCACTCGTGAGTGCGTTGCAGAAAAATAATCTCACTGATGCCAGGTGAAGTCCAGCCGCTATCCAAAGGGAAAGTTTTGCAAGACCACATAACATACTCGATAGGGTTCTGACCAAATAAGGTCCAATATTGGAGCCTTCTAACGAAAACAAATCTATACGATACCTCTATCTTTCACTACATATTGGTACAACAAGTTCCCCACTTCTTCTCAAACACTCGGCACGCGAATGATCGTGATCAGTAGGTTGATACCCTAGATAACTGATTGAAAAAGATTATCAGAAGGAATTGGATGCCCCATACCACGGAGATAATCCCAGAAATCCAGAATGCCCTTCCAAAGGGCATTGGTTGGAACCGGAAGATCATACCAAACATGATGCCTCCGAAGTTGCCTACACCCCGAACAATGCCAATCTAAAGGCGATCAGCTGTATATGTATGTCACAGACTTTGCTAAATTACTCACCATGAAGCCATTGGAACCTACAGAGAAGACGGTGTGAGCATGTGCTTGCTTCAACGAGGATGGAGTACCTACAAGGGTTGC
Organism: Pisolithus marmoratus; assembly: GCA_024613145.1. Classification (NCBI taxonomy): domain Eukaryota; kingdom Fungi; phylum Basidiomycota; class Agaricomycetes; order Boletales; family Pisolithaceae; genus Pisolithus; species Pisolithus marmoratus. The sequence continues at coordinate 139,819 of JANFAE010000128.1, forward strand.
AGTGGGGCACCAGGGAGAAATTCGCACCATTAGTCGCATCACAGACGATACCGGTCAAAACGAGGAAAACGATTACAATTGTCACTGCATTTGTAGTCGGTACAATGAGGGACTTCAAGGGAGGGATAACTTGCACGAAGGGTGTTGGTTACTGTCAATATACAATCCAAGACCGATGGACAACAGTCCTTGCGTAACGCCTAGGATTATCAGAAGGTACTTCTTTCCAGGAACGCCGAATTTCTTGTATAGCAAATCGCCAAAGTATCCACCTGCACTTGATGTCAATGACAATGGGATCAATTATGAAATGAACTGGCCTAGCGGGCGGGCGATGATGTTCAGAAGGCCGAAAATCGATGCAATCTATAAGGTATTGAAGTCACTGCTGCAGGTAAAGTCCGTCGAGTCGTGAACTCATGAGATATACAGAATAGGTTGCGGCCAAATAGTTAAGATCACAAATGACAATATTGAAGTGAGTCTCTGAAGGTCTTCAGTGTATTATTATCCTTGTACTCTCTGCACGATTTTTAAAAAAAATCAGATAAATTTGAATTTGTGCGAGGTAGCTATGTAATATATGCGCGGAGCAAATGTAGTGTGGAACGAAGGTACATGCGGGAGAGAAAACATAGCATAACAGTATGCCAATATGAGATCCTTGCATTGGAAACTTCCAACGTACGGTTGTTAAATCAGCTGCCTATGTGGGTGCGTCGCCACCTCCACAATGTACGGAAATTCTTCCATCGAAACCCAGCGAGGCGACCATTAGGGGTGGATTGCCATAGTACCAACACATCTGCAGTGGGTGACGATACGGAAGAGATGTAATGATCTCGAAAATCGATCGCTGGTGGTCCTGCATTTCATCGTCGGATACTTGCAAATTGTGATAATTGTGATCCAGAACATCACGAAAGTCGAGTTCCAATTGGTCAGTCTTCCTGGCTTCCATTTCTAAGCAGAAGGTAGCTCGCGCGCCGATAAACTAAACTATCAATCGTGTCAGTTAGGAGTCGCTGGGCATTAGTACACACCTTGCCAGCCAACATAAGTGCTCCTAATACTGGGTGTTCGTGAGTTGCGTTATCAAGGACATGACATCTTATTTGTTTCAAGCAGTCGATATCTGCAAGGGCACAATAGAATGGACGAGAGTGCCCGACGGCTTGATGAGCAAGGAAACAAACACCCTTGATGGGGCATATTCAGGTTGATGAACAGCAGCGCGGTAGGTGGGTATGCCCTCTTGCGAACTCGAATGCGCCAACTACGCAGTCTATCACGCAATCTGGGAGACTGGGGACTAATGGCGGCATGGCAGTCAAGGATCGCAAGAAGACATATCACAAAGACGGACGTCTTTGTCATTGGAAATGTCGAACACGTACTTGGTGGTTGAGATTGAGAGTCGAGATGAATTTTTGGATAGATATGAGGGGGAATAACTGATCGAAACCTTGTGCATAGCGCTACTTTCGAGTCCCGGAGGATTGAAGGGATTTCATAATCTGCACAGTCACTAGACCAAATCATCCTCGGAACCTTGCATGCAAGACAACAAATGAGATTTCAATCCGTCTAACGGTCCCTTAATTTGTTTACTTATGACAGTCATGCAACAAACCGAATGATGAGTAACACTGTTGTGCATGATGCAAACAAGAAAGGGGAACCTTGTCATTTATAGTCTGTTTTATCGATGGTCACTTGGATGATTACAGTATTGGGCCCGAACTATGGGGGATCCAGTGCAGTATTGTGGAGGTTGAGGATGCCTTGTTCTCTATCAGATCTTCCACAGTTCAGGCCCAGTGTGGTCATCCAAGTGACCATCGAGCAGCACTAACATACCATGTTTTCAAAGCCAGGTTACTGAGCTTTGCCATCATCGTTTTGCACGAAGAGATAGTACGGTACTCCGAAGAGGCCAACAACAATATTATACCCCCTGGATGGATAATACTCAGTGAGATTGCCAGTAAACATGAACTGCCAAATAATGGAGTTTTTATACTCGAGTGTGACCACATACTTTAGAGGTGCCATTGCTGGCGCTACTGTAACTCGATAGATCTAGGCTCAGTAGAAGTAGACTGGAGAAGGGAGAAAGTACTCTGAGCTTGCGATCCCGCTGGCTCCTCTAGAACGTCAACCCATCCCTTGCTGAGTCTCCGCTCCAAAGCCTGGATTGCAGAAACATCCAGTACAACCCTCCGCCATTTTATCAAGTCGTATACGTGAAGATCATTGACGACTTTGCAATCCACTCCCCGAAGATTTCTTCCCGCGAGCCGTAGAGCGGGTTGTACCTGCGACTCGCCAGTGACAAAAAGCGTCCCGGTCGTCCACCCCAATGTGTCGAGTCTCCGCTTCAGTGTTCTAGTCTTGGGGCAATACCAACGCAAACGTCGAACGACACCCAGCCTCTGCTCCTTAAGTTTGGCGGACAACGCAACCCTCATACCCATCTCGATGACCTTTCTGTTGAGTTTGGTGCTGAAATCGCGTGGTTTCGGACCAAACGCCACACCTCCCCCTCGAAGCATCGGGCTTTGACCATCTCCCAATCGAGCTCTACCAGTGCCTTTCTGTGGGCGGATTTTCCTGCCAGATCCTCGAACCTCACCACGGGTCTTGGTAGATGCCGTTCCTTGTCGTTGGGAATCGAGATAATGAACCGCACAGAGATGTAATATGTCTCTCCGGATGGGATGGTTGAACACCGTAGGATCCAATGCGACGGCCTGGTCTTTGACCTTCTTTCCGTGCAAGGAAGACAGCGTCAGATATACCGGTTGAAGAGGGTCCGCAGCTTTAATCAAGTCAAGAAGAGCATTATTTTAGTGAACCAATGGTACCTTTGGTTCCAGAGTGAAGCGATGGTTGAGTGCTTGAGGAGACAGCAGTTACCACTGTCCGTCGCAGAAATTGTGTGGGCTGACAGAGTCTTGGACGTCAGTTGGGCTCTCGCAAAAGCACGAGAGGTGCACGCACCTGAAGGACAGCCCGCCAGTGGACAGACCACATTCCTTCAGCTGGTTGTAAGTATCGGTTGACAAAAGTGGCGGAACTTTTGAAATTCAGTCGGAGGATTACCAAATCGGCGGTTTGCTCCCGTAAGGACTTCCGAATGGACTTCGACCGACTCAGCATCGAAGCTTTACTAGGTATAAATTTGAGAGTTCTCTGCATACCGGCGACACGCACATTTTCATTAATGTTGCAATCGAGCAGGACTAATCTAACCAGTCCGTCACTAGTATTGGCACCCCGTTCTAAAGCATGTGGTCAGATAGTCGCGGTCATTCTGATAAGCCCATGCTAAGCTGCCTTTCTGCTATTACGGGAGCTATACGGTGTATCACAATCCCCACTATCAGCGCTCAGCGCGTGGCTGCCTTTCATTCCTCCCAGCATGCCGACAGAACTTGCGGCGGAGAGAGTGAAATCTGGCTCACCAGACACAAAGGATCCTAACGTCTCGGATTCCGGTCTCGGGGTTCCGCCAGACGCTCAAGGAAAAGACGAGGGAGGGGTCTTGGTAGCTTCCATGGATCAGAACGAGCCCCAAGTCACTAGGAAGGAGCTTTGGAGTTATTATCGTGGGTGTAGTTCATTCGCATACACACGTTCTGCCCTTATCTTCACGACTATCTAGTGTATTACAACGGAGACAATGTCAGTGCCTATGCACTTCATGTCGCTGAACGCTGATGATGCATCAGGGTGTTGGCCCTCTCGGTTATACCCAAACGTTGTTCCAAAGTCTTGCTACCAGTGCTGGCTATGACCCTATTGCAGGTCCCGGCTCGTCTTGCACGGAGTCGAATGAATCGGGTCAGTGTGTCCTGCCATGGGGCGCAGGATCCAAGCCAGTAGCAAGCATCGTTCTTCTCGCCAATGGTATCAGTTTCGCTATCATGACCGCCATCTTCACTACGATCGGTTCTGCCGGCGACTATGGAACCTTTGGACGCTGGCTTCTCTTCGTCATGACCGTCATTTGCTGGGCAGCGCAGTATGCTTGTATGGCACTCACATGTACGTTTCAATTTTAAGGCCAAATTTCGCGTTATCATCGTGGATTATGACAGCTCCAAGCCGCTGGAAGCTTGCCATGGTGTTGTATATCATTGGGTTCGTTTCCTACGGCGCGACGCTCGTTTTTTACGCCGCTGCATTTCCCCGGCTTGCCCGTAATACTCCACACTCGCGGAAGCTGCGCGACAAGTACGAGAATGGGGAGATATCCGCTGAGGAATATGAGAAGGAGGAGTCACTCGAAAAGAACAGAATCAGCAACATCAGCACGGTCGGTTCTTTGTTTCTCTGTCATGTTTATTGCATATGACCCCTCCCACAGGTGCACAGTAATGTGGGCTATGTAGTGACTTATGCTCTGAATCTCGCCCTGCTACTTCCCCCTGTGACTGCAAACAGTCCTCTCGTCGATAACTACGTACTTGCACTGTGGGCGGCTTGCTATCCTGCGAATGACTGTACCTAATGCTGAGAGCAGCGATAACACCTATTGGGTTCTTCTTGGGATATGGTGGTGTGCGTAAACGGCTTGGTATTCCTGCGTACTTTCGCTGACATTGTGCAGTTATCTACCAGCTACCACGACCCGGTCCCCCCCTACCCAAGGGTGAGCATTACTTCACCATCGGATGGAAGCAAGTGAGTGTGTGCTCGTTTGACTTTGCGAATTCACAACTTACTACGTTCATATACCAGATTTGGGCAGCTGTGAAAACATACAAGCATCTTCCTTATACTTTCGTATACCTCGTGGCTTATTTCCTGTTAGCAGACGTCAGTACCCCTGCGCTTGACTCCTAGGTGATCACAAATGGCTCACTTCTCACCTTACAGGGATTGAACACTACTGGAACTCTCGTCTCAATCTGCCAGAATGCCAAGTTTAGTTTCTCCTTCCTTACATTGACATATCTCGGATTATCGCAAGCAATTACATCGACTATTAGTACCCTCGGGTTCTGGTACATCCAAAGATATTGGAAAATCAGTACAAAGAAGATGGTACACAAGTCTTACTTTCCTGCGCTTGTTGCTCACTCTGGTGCAGTTTGTCGTTACGAACGTTGTTACGATCTTGATTCCTCTTTGGGGTATGATCGGTATCTGGACCGATAAGTTTGGGTAATGTCTCGTTTCGCTCAAATGTACACCACTCTCTGATGAGTAACTTAGCTTCCACAACGTTTGGGAATTTTGGTTTGTCGGCAGTTCGCGTTTACCGACAACACCACTAAGTGTCCTATACTCAGGGCGTATAACATCGTTTTTGGCCTCTTTCAAGCACCCTACTACGCTTTCTCTCAAACGATGATGGCAGAGCTCAGTCCCCCGGGCTTTGACAACATGGTATGTCACCACTCCTCTCGCCAATCGCGTCATGGCCCAACGACATCTCTGCATCGCAGTTCTTTGGCTTGTTCGGTCTCTCGAACCGTGCCTCCTCCATGGTCGGACCCAACGTCATCCAAGCAATCATCGATAAGACGGGCAACAATTGGCAGGGTTTTCCTTTCCTTTTCGCTTTGTGCTCAATAGCGTCATTCATCATCTGGTTTGTTGTCGATGTTGAGAAGGGCAGACGGGCCGCCACTAACTGGGCGTCGTCCCAGAGAGGTTAAGAGAAAGTGAAGGTGGTTTTTCTTAGGTGTCCTGTACTGTAATTCGGGGCGCGGGATTGAGAGATATCGTCTAGATGGTGTTGAATTCAAATGAGTTAGTCACTGGTAGTGTTACCACTGTATGAGGTATGCGGGAAATTGCCAGATGTGGTGCGTCATTTCAGCGTCGTTGCGACTGTCGTGTCCACGCCAGTTCATTGCTATGATAAATTGATACCACGAAAGATAGGTACAGTAGTTCGTTGTCTCCAAGTCGAATCGCGACAGATCCATGGAAAGGAAAGTTTGGTTGCTAATAATTGTTCATCCGGAAGGAATCCCTCCTGCTTTCGCAGAAGTCACGGAGAGACTTGTGCCTTATTCAGAAACCAACAGTCAGTATCGCTACGTATCCAGCTAGTAATCAAGGAGGAACTTACTAGCGGCTGACGAGACTGACAAAACTGGCGCATGTCCATTCCAGCAACCGCTGTCACGTACTTCCCTTTGACAGTTTGCGGCTCCTGGATGACAAAATGCGCCTTCATGAGTCGTTCTACCGCTGCATCACCAAGATATCGACGTAAAGCCAGTTCATAGTCCTCGCAAGCAGCTTCAGTGTTTGCCAGTTCTGCAAGAAAAACCTGTTTCTTCTGTAACAGCCCTATGAACTCCTTGGCCATGCTCCCCGCATCAGGTGTGGGAACAAGATACGGCAATACCTAGGTTGGTTAGCAATGCAAAACCTCAACATCATCATAAAACTTACCGTATATTTGCTTGCCTCCTTCACGACCTCCTGGTATCTAGAAAGCTGGATTGTGTCTTCGAGCCTTCTCTCTTGATTCTCAGAACTAGTCTGTCCATGGAGTCGTGAAGAAGGAACAGATGCGACCTGGTTTAGTTGTAGTAACACTCCCACTCCAGTGGAAAAAGGCATACGAACTGGAGGCTGTATGTTAGGAGTAGGTGATCGGGAGTCCATCAGCACTTGATGATTCCACTGTGAAGTTCAAGTTATGTATGTACTCGGGTGCAGCATTTCAATTGACCAGGTCGTGTCACTGTCACATATTTTCAGGAGGCTGATAGACCGAATCCGGTAATATGTCTTCAATTTGACAGAAGGCAACATGCTGGGCTCTCAGAGATTTTGTAGCAGATTGTCCTCTTCTCGACAGCCAAGCAATAGACTCGGGGACAATATTGCCATCGGTAAGTCTTCAGCTCCCAACTCTTTGGACGTGGAAGACGACATCAAGCACACTTGAGAGCGCCATGCTATCTCAGACTCGCTGTGTTCGTGCCCCACCACTTTACCTGGGTGGCCTGAAGGGCACCAACCGCCTGTTCTAGGTATCTTCTTCCACCGGGGCTCCGTGATGGTTGTAATTTGCAATCGGAGTGTTTGTTCCATTTTGTCTGGACCAGTCACTGACCGACCTTCTTTACCCAAACTACTGGCCAGAAACTCGAGTCGATCTGTGCGGCGGAATTCGCTTTTCTCCAAGCAGCGTTCTAGTAATTGGGTCTTAACATATTTTTGAGACCGTCGAAGGAATTACATACGTCAAAGAGGGGCTTGTAGTTGTACTGGCGATGGTCGTGTTTTCTACGCGTACATACTTATGTACCAAGATCGTACGAGACGTGTGGTGTAACGTTGACGAGCAAGTTGTATGACTCGATGTCAGTGCCATTTGCATTTGTTCCGCGACAAGTCTCTCGATCTACGAAAGTACGAGGAACAGAGCCTCCCAAATCGCCATCCGCTGTAACCCGACAACGTGCACGATCGCTCTCACAAGCATCCGACTCAGAAGATGACTCCAAAGCACCGGGGGCCGTCGTGGCAGACGAGGATGAGAAGGGCAAGCGGAGAGCAGTCGACAGTCATGCTCACGACGTTGGCAAAGACATCGCAGCCCTCGCTTTGCTTGCCCTGTCTGACTACAAGCTCTGGTCAGATGCTGATCTGCGCAGCAAAGTGGACGACTGTCTGAGGACCAGCGATACGTCAGCAGCGGGGTGTACGTGCGTTCGTCCTGTCCGACCAACTCCCCTGGCTGACTTCTCGTTGCAGTTGTACCCATAAACTATTTGATACGACGACCGCCATTTCGTGGGTTTCTGTCCGTCGAGCCGTCGGAGGTAGAGGTCGTGAAAGCTCTCCGGACGTATGCGAACGAGACGCTGGAAGTGCGTATGCTCGTCTCAGCACCGTCTTCATCTGTCTGGTACGGTACCGGTAAGACCTCGAGAAAGAAGGACGTTGGTGGGTACGAAGTTCGTAGGAGGGATTGGGAAATGTTACTAGACCATCCTTTGCGCAATCTCAGTCCCGAGCAGTGGGATGAGAGGACTTTGTACATGGTGCGCTTACATCTCCTCAGTACCCTTGAGATACTTGGACACGTTCTGACGACGATTTCACAGGAGTGCGTACCTACACAGTACCGCAGCCTCGCTGGGATTGCACGATTTACCCAGGCTCTTCTACCTACACTGCCGTCTCCGCCGCCCTCACCGATACACGTTCAGAACGTTACGCTACCTCCGCACTACCTCGATAAACCAGGGGATATCCCAAAATGCAGAGGATACGCGCTGGTCACGCTCTCGACCACCGAACAACGCGATGTATTTCTCAGCGAGTGGCCGTGGAAACGGCGTCTTTGCGACACTACCGAGCATGGAACACCTGGAGTGAAAGAAGCTCGGAGATTCGGGTTTCGAACAATATCCAAGATGCGGTGGGACCAGTTAAACGAAGAGTACGTCGCTTACAGGCAACAGCTCGTAGACAAAATCGTTGGCGCAAGCACACGTCCATCGTCGACCTATCGTTCGGATATCCCTTCAGAGACAGATGTATCCACACATGTACGACCCGAAGATGAAGGCGTTCCTATCCGTGTTCCTGCCTCACCGCAGCCAGCTGGTACTCCAAAAACGACAATTACTTCTCCATATCCATACGGATGCCTAGTTTTTGTCCGGAACATCCACCCTGAGACAAACAAAACAACTCTCAAAACCCTGTTTTCCAAGGCATTTGGTGGTCAAGGGAAGCCCATTGGTCTTGACTATGTTGACTTCAATAAGGGGATGGACTCGGTTAGTTCCTTTCACCTTCCCACATGCCTTGTAGTGAAACTAAACAAAACATACCAGTGTTATCTCCGTCTAACATCTCCACACCATACTAGTATACTAACTGAACATTTTATGCGGCATCCATGCGTCCAAGCCAGCGGTCTTGACGACACGGGCAGAGCACCCGGCGGAAATGAACAAACGATTAGGATGGAGCTTATTGAGGGTAAAAGAGAAGCATTATACTGGAACAACATCCCGGAGAAAGTCCGTCGTCAAGCCGTTGCAAGAGCCCTGCAGGCTGAGCAGTCAGTCAACATTTCCCATTCCAATGCCGCGATACAGAGTGGTGCTGCACCTACTCCGGGCACGAGGAAGCGCAAACGCTAGAAGCCATTGGGCAACGATTTACGAACAATATTGCTAAGGATATGGACATAATGCATTCGATCTATGTATATTGTTACAATCAGCGAAAGTATACTACGACCTGCGAATAATACCCCCGAAAAAAAAAACCCACATTCAACTCAAAGCATGTAAGTAGGTATCGATGAAGAAGATAGCGTCGGCGTGTAATTCTTTTACCATTATTCCGTGTGATATCTTGCAAAGCAAATAAAAAAAGCCTGAAGGAAAGTCATCAAATACGGGTGTATGTTACCTCTCGCCTTCACGATGGAGCCTTTCTCTGATACGAGCAAGAGCTTTTCCAAGGTGGTTTTCGCCTTCGCCGTCGGGGCCCTCGCCCCAGTAGCTATTTGGATCAGCGAAAACGAGGTCCGCCATCCCTGTGTTCAAAAGCAGGTTTCGAATGGAAGGGTGTTGCCTAAACTTGAGGTATAACACATCATCCAGCTAAGATACAACTTCGTATGAATAAGTGCAATCTCGGTAAGAAAAACAGAACGCACGACGTTGAGGAACACGCGGCCCCAATCGGCACGTATATGTTCGTGGTACTGCGACGAGAGCCTGTACACCTCGCTCGCGTCCAGAGCCAAGCGTATCCTTTCTGCAATATCTGGCTTATCCACAAACTTCATTGCTTCGAGAAGATGCAGGGCGGTGGGATACGTCTTGTTTCTATAGATAATGCGATGGTTGGAATGGTTCACGAATCCACCATATTCACCGGTATGGTTAAACTTTATCGGCGGAGGACGTTCGCTCTCTGGGATCGGCATTGGAGGGATCACGATATTCGTCACGGTTGGGGGGCGATTGGTCTGATGGCGTCGACTACTAGGACCAGGTTCTGGCATTGGCATATCGACTCCGGCCCCAGTCGTGCTATGTGACCGGAAGAGCCCCCCTCGGCTTCTGCTTTTTCCCTTGCGGGAACCAAATAAACTCCCAAAGCGGGGGTGATGATGACTTAGCGATGGTTCTAGTTGCTCTTGGTGTACGTTGTCTACACCAAGTATTTCCGATACGTCCCGATGCAGACTGCTCAACAGTGGACGATAAGGTGTACTTGCCCAGACATCATCAGGTGGCTCTGGCAGTGGATTGCGCCGCAGTGGGTCAGCGGCTGGAGGTGCAGTCGGTGGCCGGAACGGCATATCAGGGTCATGCTCTGGTTGAGGCATAGGCATTACTCCGTTGGCGGGTGTGTAAGTGAACCGACGCCGAGAGGATGCTGGTGTCCGTGGTTCATCGTTAATAATTGGAGGTGGCGGGATGACGGGTGCGTGGTTATGGGAAGCTGGTACGCTGATTGGTTCCGGCATTCGCATCTGCGCTGGTGCTCGTGCCTGTGGTACCGGCTGACCCAATGGTGCAGTGGCAGGTACTGGAAACGCTGCTGGTGCTTGTGCTGGTACCGGCATCTGCATTGCTGCTACTTGTGGAACAGCTGTCACGGGTACATATGCTTGCGGCATGGCCATCATGGGTTGAACTGGCTGGAGAGGTTGAATGGGCTGAACAGCCTGCATGGCCTGCATGGGTTGCTGAGGTTGTGTATAGAATGCCATTTGGACGGGTGCGTATTGAGGAGCAGGTTGTGGATAGTGTGCTGTGACCTGTGGGTCTGAGACGGGACAGCAGTACGAGATCTGGTTAGGACGCCGAGTTTAGCCTATCTGCCCACTTATCACGCACAAATTGGTTGCCCATACATGGGATGAGATCGGTATCCGTACCCGGTAGAGTACGCACGTCTCCTGAACCTGCGGGGTATCGTGTCGTACGTGACCGGGACTGGCATTGGGTATGCCACTGGCCGAGACGAATTCCCGCCCATCTTGAGTTGCCGGGCGTGTGTAGGACGTGTAAGAAGGGTGTTATTCTGAAGGAATCCTCAAGTCCTGAAGACCTGAATGCCCTCGTCGATCAGCGCGACGGGCTCAAGACCGCCTCTTGAAGAAATGACTGATCGTAGATGTCGTTTCCTGAACGACACGTATCAGGAAGATTCCTGATGCTGACTCCTTGATAGATGTGTGGTTAGCCTGTTTTCGCGACTGCCACAGTCAGCGGATGGCCGTGTAGGATCAACACGCCTCACGCTAGTTACGAAGCTCTCGCATACGGATCACGGTATGTACACATCCTTGAGCACGATACATCTACCCTCCAGCGGACACATACACCAAGGAAACTACTCGTAGCAACGGCAGTCATCAACTTCATCAGTCATAACGCGAACCCCTTCGTCTTGGTGGGCTTCGCGACCTGGAATCAGACGGTGAACGTCTGCCACCCCGTCCCCCTGGGCGACCACCACGGTAGGGTGGAGACTCCCTTCTCGGGAGAGGAGGGCGTCTGTCCGGTTCACGAGCTCTGTCGAAGTCACGATCCCTCCCAGCAAAATCACCGCGACCACCGCGACCACGACCGCCCGGCGGAGAAGGATTGGACTCTCCCCGCCAGTGACCCCCACCCCGACCAGCCGGAGCACGCGAGCCCCATCCTGAATCACTGACACGGCCAAGAGCACCACCTCTCCATCCATTGGCAGTTGGTACTGGTGGTTTATTGGCGGTGACATCTCCTGGGGGAGGAGCACCGGCAGTCGCACTCTTGGGAAGAATGATGGATACACAGAGGTAGTCTCCTGGAACGAAACGCAGTTCTTCAAGCGTCCTCTCTTCCTTTTCACGTTCTGTCAGTTCCCTGCCTTCGTTATCCACGTCCTCCAACAAACGAGGAGCAGGAAACTCCAAACTTCCAGGTTCTCCCAATATGTCCCGGGAATACACAATGCCGAGTTCCTTTTGAGCGAAACGACCTCTGTTAGCAGCATCCGCGTAGATAGCACGGAATGAGTAGCGTCCAAGCGGGTGTTTGAGTTCTGATATATGAGGTGCAGTGTTTCGTAGGGTGGTCAGGACCTCGCGCAAGGTCGCGTCTTTCCTGATTAAAAAAAACTCATGAATGACGATCGCAGACGCAGGTTGGTTCAACTTGCCATGTGAATATCTGCTGTTCGTCCGTGGTTGGGAGCGTGCCCTCCTCGAACAACGAAAGTCTGTGGGGCGTCCCTACTTTTACGAATGTACGAATGAGGAAAGGCGGCGTCTGCCACATTCTGTCATCAAGACAGACTCATACGGTGGCTTGAGGACTCACCTTGTCCCTTGCCACGACTGGTTTTCCAGAGGGTGTCGTGTCCATATCTGCCATTTCGTAGTTGCGAGCCTGAGGAGAGAGATTTGGGTCAGCCGAGGATTGAGTTGCTGACGTAAGCAGACTATCCATTGCTGGTCCACCTAACAATGGTAAGTCAGCTGTTCCGTCTCGTCCTTCTCGTTTACTGTGTACAAAATTCGACATGTTGATCAAAGTGAAGGCAAGTATCATGTATAAGTTTGAGCGTAACATGCGGATGATCGTGTTTCATAGACGTTGACTGGCAAGGAGGTACGCTCCTAGAGAGTGATGCCACTGCTCACTGACATCTCCCATAGATCGAGCTAGACATCGATTCCGAGGACAAGGTAGATTCACTCCCCGATACTACATCTATCTGCAGTATCACTTATATCTCGACCAAGATCAGCAGAATCAAAGAGAAGGTGGAGGAGCAGTCGGGTGTACCACCACAACAACAGCGGCTGATCTTCAGTGGGAGGCAGATGTAAGCCTACGACCTTTTGCGTGTACTTTATTCACTCTTTTCAGGCCGGATGATAAGACAGCCAAAGATTTCAATATCACAGCTGGATCAGTACTCCATCTCGTTCTTGCTTTGCGTGGTGGCCATTATTGAATCGGTGCTCGTGTTGCCAAACCCTATGAGCATACCATAATAGAAGGGCGCGTAGAGTGTAGGATGCATTCGTGACGTTAAACACCATCTAATTTTTCAATCGTACTTTCTCCTCCTTATCCCACCCCCACCTGCGAGTCAACTTAAAACATCGCTTGGTGAGTTTCCTGATTGCCGGTGCGAAAACTAATACAGTTAGGTCGATTCTTCCATCATCACGGATCTGGTCCTCCTACGATTTCTGCACCAGGAAGAAGCCACCTAAACGTGATACTCAATCGAGTGCCTCTCCTAAATAGGCACGGTTCCTGCCCTCTATCTTCGCCCTCCACTAAGTCGTGCGTCCTACTGGGAATACCGTGTGTCCACCCATACCGTGCATCCTTGGACAGTACTAGGATGCTCCGTTCTGGCAAGTACAGGTCCCACCGACTCTGCGACTCTACAAGGTCCCAATGACACCGCTCTGGCTCGCACGTTGGATGCTCTGCTACTCTCTCAAATGTCATGACACAACCACTGCACAGACTGACGCCGATGATCCCATCATCGAATCGATTCAATAGATCCACATGGGGAGTAATTCCTTCACCTGGGTGATAGAGATTCACTATTGCCTGACGTGCTCGAGGAGGGGAATTCCGGGGTGGGAATAGGACGTTATAGAGGGTATCTGGAATCCGGTGATGGAGTACGCCCGAAAGATAGTGGAGAAGCGAGATCAGGAATGACGGCAAGCCCTTGCCCATCCTTTCATCCATATCATCCGCATCTCTGTCGGCGCCTGATGTGGTACGTCCGAAGAGCATCACTTGGTTCACATCTCTGTCTTCGAAGTATAGGCGCATGCATTCAGTAGCGATCTCGTCTTCGAGTTCCCGCGGGAGGGAAACAGGTGGGACGAATAGTCCAGCAATGGGTGGTGCGGTGCGTATAGCGATGGGGTGCGCTGGGATGTGAGGCTCATCAAAGAGCGAATCCATGTCTGAGTAGCTAGAATCCACGGGAGACAGAGACACCATATCATCTTCTGTGCTCCGCGTCATGTAGCCTGGATTATTGACACTAGGTGGTAGACGTACCCTGGAGCTGCTCATCGCCTATGCACCCGTCTTCGTCCATGTATCACAGATCATGCAGGATGGTAACATGGCTAAAACGACTCCATTTCTCAGTGATTGACGCCCACAACCTCGTGCTAACTGTTCGTGAGAAGCATCCATTGTTGCCGTCATTGCTGTACAGTTGGCTAGCCCCGGGCTGGACCGGGCTAGTGCATTCTAAGCATATACAATCTACTACATTTATGATTTGAACTGCAGTTCTCCTACCATATCCACGGTCTATGGTATCTGTTGGATATATACCTCCATGTGTTGAACTATGAAGACACGCGGCGTTCTATTGTCGCTTTGACGATGATTGGGATCACCCCTAAGGCACGAATGAACCGTTTGAGGAACACAATTCAGGTTCACAGCTACGTACCTCCAGTTGGAAGGGCCCGGAACAGGTGGTCCGTGACTCGCATGAAGGCGTGAATGAAGCCTGCATGTGCAGTAATCGAGATGACTAGGTGAAGGGTCAATCGAAATTCTCCAACCGCTCTGAGAGAAAAGTCATTACATTGTTCATTGTCATTCTCAAATATCATATCCAGAACCGCCTTGGCTCGAGCATCGACGTCCTCCCAAGACTCTCTGACATCGGGTTTCCACAGTTCGTCTTTCTCGGTGAACCCGTCCTCGATGAGGTATTCCGGGAATGCCTCGCAAAGGTAAGTTCGTGTCCGCCTCTTGTCGCAGGTATGGACACCAAACTCCTCTCGAATATTCTGAGTGCGGTTTGCACGTCAATGAAAGAAGGACAGGAAAGAAAGAGCGTTATGGCATCACCTCTACGATAGTCGTCCTGCGACCATCAGGATTAAGATCCTTGAAAGAGCGCTGATGCGTTCGTATGGCACGCGTGAGTGGACTGCAATACAGCTTCTCTGGGAAGGGAAGGCCGCGTTGGAGTTCCGTCTTCCATGCAACGTGGGCTTGGTCTGCTTGTCCCTCGCCCAGCGGCGTGAGCTCGGGGTCCGCTGATGGCCTGTGTGAACAGATTTGGATAGACGAAATGCGAGAGCACGTACGCCCCCATATCAATTCTCCATCCCCGTTTAATTTCGACCAATAACTACAACCATGGAACCAAACGTAAAACGTTGATCTTACGAAAGGGGCTTACTCGTCCCAAGCCTTGAACATCGATCAGCGTTCATCAGTCAATTCGCACAACAGCGCATAAGACGCGGCACGGGCGTACCTGTGCTCCGTATTTCCCCCAAGCGAAGTTATCTGTGCGACCATTTGTCCAGGTCATCCTATTGGTCAGTCGGTCAAGCTGTGGAAGTGGTCACTGACGGTATCCCTCTCCGTGCCTTCCGAGGATGAAAAGTTTGTATTGGACATGGCTCGGCGCATCGACATTGAGTTTCCGGATAGATGCGATGAGCTTGCTCCATCCCTCTGGGCTGTCATCGATCAGACCGAAGCGGGGAAGAAGCTACACGAGTGATATGAATGCCTCAATGTCGTAGTGATGGATTTCTGCAACCCACAGCCTGCTCGATGTGTCGGGTCAATTCGCGCTACTTGAACCAAGAATGGATCAACTGGATACCTCATGGAAGTGTGACCCAGGGTTGACTGGACCTGGATTATCTTGAACAAAGTACCCAACTACTGCCTGATACGTTGCCTGGCGTTGAACCGAGAAGACAAAATTGAGTTAGCATGAAGACCGACCTCGAATGATCTGTTGGGTAACATCTCGAAAACAAAATCGTGAGTTATCCCACGTCGATCGATCCGATCAGTTCACTGATGGTGGCTCTAATAGTGACATGCGGATACGAAAACACGACCTTTTTGAGGACAGGCCACTCCGATAACACAAATAACGCGGAGTCTGACACTTATGACAGTCTCTGGAAGCACGAACAGTACACATATCCGTCCTAGAACTCCAGTTGCGGCATTCAATACCAGCGGGGTGCTTTTGTGCGAGTGTCAGACTACACGAAGCACAACTATATATATGTACCTAGATTCCGCCTCCAAACAGACTTATCACCGCAGCAGGAGGAGGTGATCCTTCTCTAGCCTTTGTCTGCCCGCAGTACGCGAAGACATATTTTGAAGGGTGCCAGGTTACCGTAGGGGACGGAGCAAGTGCTGGAACACGATGGAGGGGTACTCCAGTTTCTGTAGCGATCTGTGAATTTCGACCTTCAGTCACTTGAAGCGCAGGGGTGTGACGGTACGCACTATGTCTAAGTACGGTGCTGTGGTAGCAATTGCCAGATACTCTCCATCATATGAAAAGCTCAAAGCGCTGATGGCATTCCTGATGCATGTAAGACTCTTGACAGCATGATGATCTCTTAAACTCACTCGCACGAAGCTATTGTGCGTGCACATATCCACTCGTTCAAATCAAAGAAATTGACGATCGAGTCGTATCCCCCGGAAGCAAGATATCTGATCACAACCAATGGTAAGAGAAACAAGATATGAGTGTCATAATTCAACCTTCACCTTCCACGAGGATCAAGGGCAATAGCAAGGCAACCTCCGACATGAGCAGCTGGATTTTCTCGCAGAGTGAGCGATGGATAGTCCACGATACGAAGAGAATGCTCCGAATGGTGGGTCAGTATGATGCCATCTCCGGTATGGTTGAACGTGGCGGTTGAGGCGACCATGCTCTGACAAACTAGTATCGAACTTCAGGCGGGAAACGCGGAAAAATCAGGTACCCACGCCATCTTTATCTGATATCTGCCATGTCTCCTTCGCGGCCTCGTTTTCCTTCCCGAATGTAAAGAAAACCAGCGGATGCCCGACAGTGGTGCATAACAGAACTTTTCCGTCAGGGGAGTAGTTTGTCTGCAAGGGAGAAACCTTTAGCTGGATCTGTTGAATATGCCGACTTTCTTTGGAGATGATGGTCAGCTGAGGTGTCTGCAAGCAACGCGAACGACATTACGTCTTGCGTCCCAAAAGACCACCCGCCTGTCTTTTTGACTAGAGGTGCAGAACAAGTCGGGATGGGTAGGATTCCATGACACGTAATCGACTTCGTCAGAGTGACCGCCGGAGAAATTGGTCGCTGATCTGAATTCCATCTACGAGGCGTTGTCACGCGGGGTCATTGGGCAGACGATATCGACCTCACGCTTGTTTCCGGCGTCCATATTCTAGTAATCTTGTCTATTCCAACGGCAGCTAGACGCTTCCCATCGCAACTCCACGCTACATGGGTGATTGCCTGTGGCGATGGGATTCGGAGATCTCTGGGCTTATGTGCGGGGAAGTTTTGTGCCTGTAAGGAAACTGAGTAAGGTACATACTAATATAAAGACTATACACACGTGAAGTCCCCTAGCAGCGAATGTCGTGTAGAATGGTGGGGTCGGTGGCCTCTGAGGCTGTGGTATCTCCTCCTCTTCCCTGGTCACATTCGTGTGCAGACTTGACATCGTGACAAGAGGAGCGTTTGTTTGTCTGTGTTGAATTCAGAGGGTCTTGTTAGACTTTACCCCTGAATGAGTGTTGAAACCACAGGGGTGGGGAATTAAAAATGATGGTCTGCAGATGTGCATGGGGTTATCGTAGCATAGTACATGTACATTTCTATACGCGACCGCTGGCGATTGTGTGGTATCAACGTCTTTCGAGATCCCGTCCAGAGTCAGATCGGTAGACTGTATACATAATAGAACGAGTGTCTTTCAGTACCGAACTGCAGGCCACACAGCCTGTACAGGATACGAGCTCATGAGGCATTAGCGCTATCGCTATTATATACTTTGATTAGCGAATCGGTTATCGTCCCACGCACCCCAACGACTAACCACCACCAGCATGCAATACATTTGGTTGGACGTTGATCCAGTGAGTCGATAGTAGATTTTGCATCCTCAGAGAAATATAACATTGAGTCGCCAAGGGACACGACGATGCGACGGCCATTTTATTGGCTGTCTACCTCGACAACATCAAAGTTTTGGGAATTTCGACGGTGAGTGGATCTTATAAATGGCATTGGTTTATTAAGGGACGTCGTAGGTTCATGGAAACGCGCCTGCTTATTGGACCGGAATCAACGCAGCAAGAACCCTCTATGCCTTCAACGCACCTGGCGACGTCAAGGTCTTTCCCGGTGCTGTGAAGCCATTGACAAGGAAAGCGCAGTATGCGCCACACATCCATGGGGAAGATGGCCTTGGCGGCGTCGTAGGCCTTCCCCCACCAGATAGTCCCGAGACCCAGGCACGCTTCGCTCGTCGCGAAGATGGCACTACCATATCTGCAATTCAGGGCATGGTCGCAGCCATCAAAGAAACTTGGAAAAATGGCGCCGGACATAGGGTATCCGTGGTCTCTTGCGGCCCAATGACCAACATCGCCCTCTTTGTCACTACACATCCAGAGCTTCTAGAAGCTGTCGAGCAGTTCGTTTTCATGGGTGGGGGCATCGGTCTCGGAAATGTCACCACAACAGCAGGTACGTCGACCAACATCATGCCACTTCCCGGCTGTCCCCTCATCCCTCACCTTTTTTAGAGTTTAATGTCATATGTGACCGTGAGTTGCATATGCGCTTAAATCCGTTACAGTCATTAACACCCCCACTCCAGCCGAAGCCGCCCAGATAGTCCTCGACTGTCCAGTGAAGACAGTCATGGTCCCTCTCAATGTTACTCACACAGCTATAGTAACTCAGTCTGTTCATACACGCCTGTGTGCGGCGACCGCCAGTGACGAGAACGACGCACCAGTCCCGTCGACCGGTCTCAGATTAATGTTATCTTCCCTGGTCACCTTCTTTGCGCGCATGTACAGGGAAATCTATGGCTTTGACAACGGTCCACCTCTTCATGACGCGCTTACTGTGGCCTACGTTTCCAATCCCAACTTATTTAGGAGCAAGCGATACCGCGTAGACGTAGAACTCCAAGGCCGACACACTACTGGAGAAACAGTTGCTGACATCTGGGATTTCCAGCAGTGTGACGATACTTGGGGCCCAACAGGCAAGAACTGTCTGGTTTTGGAATCCTTAGAGGTTTGCGGATCAATTGTCAACGAACGATTTACTGACGTTTGAGTACTTCATAGGTAGAACAATTCTTTGATGTGCTCCTGGATTGCGTTGACCGCTGTGACCGAGTTTCCCCACTTAACGCCAGGCCACAATGACTGGGTTTTGGGGCACGTATGTATATACCCGGCATTGTTACCACTGTAAACGAAATACACCTGTAGAGGAAAGGAAGCACGACGGCAGTGAAATGTATACATGTACCCTCCCTAGCGGGATTTTATGGATTTCGAACAGCCTTCGTTCCCGCGTGATGGTACCACAGGAGCATGGGCTTTGCTGTCATTTCACGCGTACAAGGGGGTCAAACAGGTGTCTCGCACTGGTACATTAGATTTTGAAGTATACCAAACAACAACGAAGGTGGACAACATATAAGAAATACAGGAAGAACCACGGGTATCGTCACGGGTATGACGAAGAGTTTTCTGTGTCCACTGAGGGATGCACCATGTAGTATACACGCACGTTTTCCCCCTCTTGCGGCAGGGAAACATCTGTCGAATCACCAGCAGATTCTGGCAAGGACTCTTGAACGTCTCCTCGAACTTCAATCAAGTAGTTGTCCTACGGCGCCATCAGACGCAATGCTGAGGAACGGAAGTTACTCTCACCTTCACAAGTTTTCGCAACACCTTCGTGATGAGCTCCTTCTCATACTCTAGTTCTTCGACGTCCCGCATCTCGGATTCTTTCAATTCCAGGTACCAGTCAATTAATTCGTCCCTGTCAATTCCTCTTCCACTCTCGTGTTCCGTAGCAGTCAAATGCAGAACGATCATGCTTTGCAACGTCATGTACTTGTCATGCGTAATGACCATGCGTCTCTTGGGTGGAGCAGGAGTAGAAGCCTCCGGGACCATGCTTCCCAGCCGAGATGTCGAAGATGGTCCTTCCCCACTGCTTGTAGCAATGCGATTTAGGGCTAAGGAACTTGTATCCATCTGATCAGTCGCATCCGACATCTGGACGTCTTGACTCTCCTCGACGTTCCGGCCGGCAGGTGCTGCATTACCATTCCTTCCGCGCTCTCCCTCCAGTTCTTCCTCGTCAAAGTCGATGTCATCCTGTTCGACATGGATGATGGACTGACGGAGGAGACTGTACGCCTCGCGCACGAACGCCGGAGTAATTTCGGAGGTGCAGTTTGCGCGGGCAATGGCTTCACTGAGACGAATCATGCTCTCGAGTTGCCGAACGGTGATGCGATACGAGTTCCTAGAGGCACCAGAAGTATCGTCCTGTCGCAATATGCGATACTTTTCCACGAGCACGTCCGCTGCTTCAGGGGAAAGCTGGCGACAGGTAAATGCGGACGTCTGCGTGCTGTGTGAATGACGTTACCTTCGGATTGAAGGTCCTTGCATATCTGATGTAACGCTGTAGGGCTTCCGTACTAAATTCCGGGCTGATAGCCTCGTCCTGGAAGCGATGTACGTTGACAATATGCTTGGCAATATTAAGATCTGTCTTCTCATCGCACTCGTCAAGAACCACGAAGAACAAGTCGAACCGGCTCATGATCGGCGCACTCATCGCAACGTTGGCCCTCAGGGTCTTCTTCCGATCATATCGTCCCCCAATGGGATTTGCGGCCGCCAAGATCGATGTCCGCGCATTTAGCGTTGCATGGATTCCTGCTTTGGCAATGGAAATCGTTTGCTGTTCCATTGCTTCGTGAATGGCTACCTGGTCGGATATGTCCATCTTATCGAATTCATCGATAGCGCAGATACCGTTGTCGGCAAGCATGAGTGCACCAGCTTCGATCGTGAAGTCGCCAGTCTCCTCGTCTTTAACTACCGCTGCAGTCAAACCTGCAGCTGAGGAAGCTTTTCCGGACGTATAAACAGCACGGGGAAGGAAGGAGCAGATATACCTGTAGGAATATCAGCTCCAGAATTTAAAGAATCAGAACGAACAGACTTGAGGAATTGAGACTTCGAGGTCGAAGGGTCGCCGACGATGCAGATGTTAATATCGCCACGAAGGTGCATACCCTCGGCAGTCTGCTTGTGGACACCGCCCATTAGTTGCAATAGTAAACCCTTTTTCACTATCTCGTGGCCGTACACTGTCGGCGCAATACTCTCGACTAGGCGAGAATAGATATGATCCGAATCAATCATGCTTTTGAGTTCATCAAATTCAGGTTCGGTCAAGGACCTGAGAAACGCTTGACCGTCCTCCTCGCCCTCGTCTTCTTCGCCGCGGATATTGGTTCCTCCCTGTCAAGTGTTAGAAGGATAATGTTCACTGTACATTTACACGCACTTACTCTACCATCAGCATTATGTACCATGCAGGATAAGAACGCCGTCTTGTATTGCAGATCTCGAACACCCAGACTCTTGAGCCCAGTGACACCGCTAGTGATTCCCCCCGCTGCAGCATTTGCTCTACTTGTTTCACGTGAGAGCTGGGGCTTCTCTCCGCCGGGCAAGCTCAGTTGACCGACATCTGGTACGACGATGAATGTGCCGGTAAATACGCATTTGTCACCTGCTTTCGCACGTTCCACCATTTCGCCACGCAAGATAACGTCCAGGGAGCGTGGCATGGAGCCCGTTGGTATCTCTGATGGATTTTCTTGTATGCGTACTTTTTGCCAGTCAGTGAATTTGGAGGTATCGATTTGTAATTGCCATGCAACACGGTTTCCGCAAGTTGGGTTCGGGCACAAACTTGGCTAGATTTTGTGAGTTCGGCCGGTCCCGATGATAGAAAGATCAACGCCGTACCTCGGTATATTTGAACTGTTGTTCGATCTCGTTGACCAGACCCCCACAAACCTCGCAGATGAAACTGCCATATAATAGCTCAGGCCGGACTTCACTGGTTCGTGTCACCGTTCCGCTGATACTCATCAAAGTACCAATCCTGTCCGTGCGTAGCTCACGGATGCCAGATACCAAAGGCAAATGATAAAAGGCTATGCTAAATTCGCGGGTTTGAAGATTTACGGAGTCGGTTGTGGCTGCGGTTGGGTTAACCTTGAGATATTCTGGCTCGTACTCGGCGACGAGATTGTGTACCGCGCGGCGGAGGTATGGTAGAAATCGGTAGTATTGTTTCTTAACTGCGTCCGCCAGGACATCGTCTTTTTGGAGGATGTGGCTGTAATCCACGTACAGCGTTGAAATTTCGTATTCACGCATGGTGTGAATTTGCTGGATATAACTGAGTTCGCCGTCCGTGAGTTCTGGGACACCCCCATCGGATCCAGGGGTAGATGGAAGGGCGACGTCCTCGGTGAAGCTGATCAAGGGTCCCGTCAGCTCATGAAGATGTTGTGAGAAGTATTTACCACTCACGTCTTTAGAAATGTTTCGAAGCTTTCGCAGACACTCTCACCGACGGCATCTCGAACCATTGAGACTTCACCGGTAGGCTGGTTTCTCGCTTTCCTTCTGCGCCTTCCACCCGATTCGTCCGTATCTTGACCGCCTTGAGCGGCATCGTCAGCAAAAGCCAATGCATCTGTCACCGGGCGTCTTTGAGCTGATCTTGGTGTCCCATTTGATGACGGCGTTGGCAGTGGTGCACTGCTCGGTGGAAGGGACGAGCGCGGTGCTGGTGGTGATGACAATCCGTCCAGGTCCATTGGTGAGTGGACGATCGCGTCGCGACCAGACATATGACACGAGACTACCTGCCCTAAGCACACATAAGCCACGTGATTGGACATATGTCCCCCCTTTCCTCCAATCACTACTGCCATGTCGGACGACGACGGGCTCAAACCCTTGGACCCCGCCTATGTCGCTGAAGTGATCTCGAACCCGCCCTTTGTGTCTATCCCTGGTGTATCTAATGTCCGTGACCTGGGATCATACCCTACCACCTCGTCGAACGCCATGACGAAGCCAGGCTATGCGTTCCGAGCAGCTGAGGTTTCAAATATAACCAAAGAAGGTGCGCAAACGGCTTCATGAAAGCTTCTTTAGTTCTTCTGAAGAATTTCTTCGTAGGAGCGGAACAAATGAGGTCGCTCCACATAACCACTGTGTTTGACCTTAGGTCAGATCCCGAAATGACAAAGTACAGCACTCCAATACCCACCATCGAAGGCGTGCACATAATACGGGTACCAGTATTTAAAAAGGAAGATTACAGTCCAGAAAGCATGGCTAAGTGCGTACGTGCGCCACACCCAACTCCCTAACCCTGGAATGTATGTGTTTGGCCTTGACAGGAAATTCGAGTTGTACGCAAGTGGAACGACTGAGGTGAGATGTGGTTTGTGTATACGCCTTGGATTGTATACATAAAATCCGGTCTAGGCTTTCATCCAACTATACTCTCAAATACTCAACCATGGGGGCAAGGCATTCGGTACCATCCTCAGGCATGTCAGGGACAAGCCAAATTCTCCATTCCTGTTTCACTGTACAGGTACGGTTGTGAAACGGTCACTGGCCTCACCATCTCATATCCTGCCCAGCCGGCAAGGATCGGACTGGCATCATGGCGGCTATCCTCTTGAAGGTAGGAGCGTCGTTCCCCCGTATTAGTGCCAACTTCACATCACATAGCTCGCCAGCGTGGACGATCATTACATATGTCATGACTATTCCCTGACCCGCATAGGACGCGAACCAGATCGAGAAAAGGTGATCAGGCGGCTGTCGACAGAGCCCTTGTTCGCTGCCAATACTGACGCCGCACTGCGCATGCTTACGTCACGGTACGCACACCGCCTGCGTGATCCTCGCCGGATTGACCCGTCAGACAGGTACTCGACCATGGTAGCTTTCTTGGAACTCCTCGAACGAGTGTATGGAGGTGTCGAAGAATATGTGAAGAAGTACTGCGAGCTGACCGAGGAGGACATTTCAAGGATACGAACAAACCTTGTATCCCCTCGCTCCCGGATTTGACGTTATCGACGACGCGCTGAAGACTAAACTATGACATCACCACCATAGTTGCATTATATCCGGCTTCGTCCAACCATTGTACATACATGCACCTCTGCAATATTCCATCCATCCCTCGCAGTGTCATTCCAAGATCCTAACATCCAATCTGATGGATTTCACATCTAAAACAGTGCTGCCGCAGCGCTTAGGTTACAATGATGTACTATCCATCAGGATACATATTAGAGATATCGCTACATAGGTATCAGTATCGACGGTTCCAATCGTGAGTGTGGTGAAGTTAACTGGCTCGCGAAACGTAACGGAAGTATCGCTACCGGAGTACCAAACGCCTCACTTTCGAGGTCCTAGACCTAGAGTTCGTCGCTGCCTCTGCTGCAGCGATAGGGCGCCACTTATTGCGTTTGCTGGGGATGAGGTTGGTGGTACCGCCTGCCCCATCAACGCCGAGCTCAGTAACCCATTCTGCTTTGCTCGCGGGTTAAGAGGCGACAAGGCAGGCCGCAGAGGACCGGGCGGCATGGCCTCTCCAGTGACGCGTCGTCGCATAGGTGGGCGATTAACATCTGGGTTACCAATTCCTAATCCTGGGCGCGAAGTAGGTTCCGATGATCTGTTGTCGGTAAACCCAGGGCCACCGAAAGCCGATATGTCTGAACCGAGTGCTTGTCGACGGGCCTTTTCATGTCTGGCTTGGACAGCTCGGAAGTGGCTGAGCAGTTCTTGCCATTTAATTTCATCCCGCGCGAGCTTGGATCGAGCAGCAAGAGGATTGACGGTCCTGAAATGAGAACCGTCAACCAGGGTTCACCGCGTGAACAGCCGATACACACGATTTAGGTGCTATATGGAGGAAACCAGCAGAATTGACTGCATTGAGTCGATTTCGAAGTGACACAAAGGCGGTACTCTGGGGTAAGAGCATTAGAAGGCCGTACAGGCACTTGAAGAGGTAGGGATATCGTTCAGGTTCGAGAAGTTGCAGCCGTAGATCTTGCAAATTCAAGATTACTACAGAGCAAAACACAAAAAAAAAGAGGGGCATACATGTGAACACAGGAGACTCAATCAACTGGACGAGTTTGTCAATCTGCACCAGCATTGCAACCGTGATCTCTAGGTCCGCGCTACAAGAGGATTGAGCACTCATCTCGACAAGAGCCACATATAGGTCTCACAATATAGAGAGGAGATTTGAGGCGTGTTCATAAGCTTGCGCAAGAAGACACAATGAAAAGACAGAGACAGCGTTGTGGCACCACGAACGATATAGTGTCACAAACAATGCCTGTCCGTCTTGCTACACTGCAGTCAACGCCAAACCGATGTTTAGAAAAGAAAGAGCCCTCACCCGTGTGTCCAAGCTTTTCAACCTTCTCCTGAACTCTACAAGTTCGGGGGAAGTGATCAATATCGTATTCAGCTTTTGTACAATATCGCTCGCAAACTCCAAGTCCTGTCAACGCTATCAGACAAGTAAACTTGGACGGTGCAATTGCACTGTATACCTCCTCCTTCTCTAATATCTCTGCGAACGTCCTGTATATACGTTCTGTGTTCAGGTTCAAGCATAGTTGCCGGATAATCAGACTTCCACGTGCTTCCAGTAGTTTACGATCTGTACTGAATAATTCAAGGAGGTTCATCATGAAGACCTTGAAGTAGCTCTCCTCTGAGCTAGACGATATTTGCGCGAGTAGCTGTAGATCATGCTTGATAACTTCTTCTGATGGATCGGACAGGGTCTTGAGAAGGGCTGGAAAGGTACCGTCGTCCATGGCCAGAATCTAGGGGAGAGTGAGCATTTCTTCGGTTTGGGGCGGCATCAGGCAGTACCTTCTTGGGTGCCTTCTGATGTAGCATAATAAGCCACCTTAGGGCGGCTACCCTGG
This sequence comes from Pisolithus marmoratus, assembly GCA_024613145.1. Lineage (NCBI taxonomy): Eukaryota > Fungi > Basidiomycota > Agaricomycetes > Boletales > Pisolithaceae > Pisolithus > Pisolithus marmoratus. Next base: position 165,707 of record JANFAE010000128.1, read on the forward strand.
TCTGCTCGTGCTCACTCAGAAATTGTATCGTCAATTCATTTACAGTGGCTTGGTAATCAAACAAATCGCTGCCACTGTCTTCTTCAAGCACGGGCGATGGTGGCGCTGCAGCTGCCACAGAGGGTGCTGCCACCAGACTATTCGACGACATGCGAGACTGGGGCCGGCTGGGTACTTCGCCTGTAGGTTGCTGTGAGGGGCCCGTTCGTGATCTTTGAGATGTAGATGGTGGCGGTTGACTGTCGGGCGCAACATCGGGTGGATTTACCTCACTGACTGGTGCAGCTGCAACGGTACCTTGTCGTGCGGGTAGAGTGATGGCCGCTGGTGCAGGGGAGGTAGGGAATGCTCGACTCGACGTGGGCACTTTGTCAACGGCTGATTGGGGCGAAGAGGCATAGACTGGCGTTGGCAAGTCTTGGATTACTTTGAGTAGCAACCTATTCGTCCTTGTAGCAGCTGACTGGATCATAGGAACGTGATGTGCCAAGTTCGGTAAAATTGCGGGGATGAAGCGGGGAGTGAAAGGAACCATAACATCTTGTGTGAAACCCAAGAACTCTGCTAGCCAGTGAAGGGATGTAGATTGCTGGATTTCGTCGTCTAACAGGACGACTTGTCGGTTGTAGTGCAATGAGAAGTGACGCGACACGCACGCTGTCCATCCAATTGCTGGAGGAGAATTTCGATGATAGCAGCATAATCTATCCGAACCCCCTGACCAGGAACCCAAGCTACGCCGAGTGAGACAAACTCTATGACAGAAGACTATGAAGTTCCTACCTCCCGTGTGCCGATAGTCCCCGTCGGCCCTGTACTCACTGTACTCCTGGTCCGATGCAAAGCCACTCTCGGGAGTGACCACGGCACGCTCCGAACCAGGTAGGCTCTCATCCCCGCCATGACTCTCCGCTGTGCCAGCGAGTTCTTCATGACGACGTCGAAGCTCGCTCACGTCACGAATCTCACGAAGGAAGTCAGCGAGGAGGTTTTCTGTTGCCACTCGTACATCCTCTGTCGGGTCTGACAAATACTTCCTGTGGTATTGGAGTGTCTTAGTCACCAAGTGAAATCTTCTTTCTACTTACTCACAAAAGACCGTCCAGAAACTCTGGCAGATACGAAATTAGTTCCAACTCAGGAACCGAGTCCAGAACTGTAATCCATGAAACAAGATAGCTTCGCGTGAAAGGACTGACGACATAGATTCGTTCCTTGAGCAGAGGGATAAAACGAGAGAGGGAGAAGGCTTTCTTTCGCGTAAGTGCTGCAGGGTGGTCGGGGGGGAATGGTGCTAATATGCTTCGGTCCAATGGATCAGACCGGTCGCGGACCTGTTCGGTTTCTGAATACTGTGGAACATAAATAGAGGCAGTCTCTGCAACGATATCTTTTAACAGACGGTCCAAGAGTTCCGCGCCGTTTTTGACAGACATCTCGGAGTCTGCAGCGAGCTGCACGGCATTTCAGGTTAACTGGGAGAGTAAAAATGACTGGTTGAAGCACCTTGCTAAGGGCATCGAAGATAGGATTGAAATATACTAGCACCTCGCCCTTGGATACTTTCGCTATGTTGTACAGGCACTCGGCTGAGAAGTAACGAATCCTATTCTCAGGGTCTGTGAAACAGGTAAGCACCGGTTCGATGAATTTGTCCATGTACGGTGCAACATCAACACCGAGTGCAATGGCGGTTCCAGCGAGACCAATTAGACCGCCGTTTCGAATGTGTAGTGGGTTAGACGAATTGCTGAACATGTCGACCAATTGGTCGATAATTTGACTGATTCGACGGTGTTCTCCTTGTTGATGGCACTCCCGGACCTGCCTGCACAGTATGGTGGGTGGATGTACACAGCCATGAATCATGAACGGCTACTTCTCGAGGTCAAGTGCAGCAGCTTTGCGTTTTTCGTAGATCTTGTCCACGAGCTGTTTTGAAACGGACGAGTCTAAAAAAAACTATTGAAGATACGCGTCCGTCTCGGCGCGCGGGCCACTTACCCATGACTGCAGCTGGTCCAGAGTTTGCCCCGCCGTGCTCCTCGTCGACCACAGGGTTGTCATTTGGCACTGCCACCAAGTAGTATCGTCATGCTTACGTAAAGTCAGCCCTAGATAATAACTGCCTAAACTTGCCACCATGCTCTTTTGCTCCATCCTTTTGTTTTAGCAGGTCCTGCGACCTGCGCAGACCTTTCGTTTTGCTTTATATCTGCGTCGGTAAATCGCGCTGTTTCCATTCACTTGCATTTTTGCACTCTTGGACATTCAATCAGCATTGCACTGCACTGCCGTTTACTAATTATTCGCTTTCTGTAAACCATGGCACACAGAGTTCTTCATAGGTCAGTCAAATCGTCTTCTCGTTTGTAGATACCATCTCAAGCGTCGCTAATGCATTGTAGATTGGATTCCTCTTATCAGCCGAGGGCAGGAAGCTCCAGTTGCGTCTCCCCGGACCCTACCAGCAATCTTACGACTCGCTTGAACCAGATGCTCAAATCTTCTGGACCTGGTTATATCCTTAGTCTCTGTCCGGGTCAACAATATCCCATCACGGCGCCTCTCCTCTTCACTTCACCAAACCAAGAGATTAGCACACAAGGTTATCCTACTGGAAGTGACAGGGCGACTCTGGTCGTTAGCGGCCCCGTGTTCAGTAACGGCACTGGCCACTCCACCGCTGTAGATGGGACATGTGCCAATTGTGACGGGGTCACACTACGGAACATTCAGGTGAGGCATGTCAAATCCACTTGCTTGGCTCACAGGGTCGGGAACGTGATGACAGATCAATGGCACAAGGCTTGGCGCACCCCCTTTTAATGGAGGGGCGAACATCGAGATGGGTGGTTCCAATTCGAATCAGGTCATCGAGTACGTTCACTCCTTTGACCCACGCAGTTGGTCGTGCCTCCACGTTGCGGAAGGTAACCTAAGTTGCAACAACGTTACCGTCCAAAACAACGATATCGGTCCAGCTGGTTCGGACCTCTTTCAACAATGGGCGGACGGTATTTCGGTTGCCTGTCGCAACACCCTTATCAGAAACAACATGATAAACAACCCTACTGATGGGGGCATCGTGTTGTTTGGTTCTCCCGGGACGCGTGTAGAAAATAATACGATTTGGGTGGAAACGGTACGCTCTCTGGCTAAATGTTCTCCCTGCGCCGAATAACCGTGACCTTGACAATCTAGAACACATTGCTGGGTGGTATAAATATGGTCGACATAAGTCCCTTCGGTGGCAACTACAGTGGTGTGGTCGTGACGAACAACACGATTGCTGGTGGATTTGCCAACGGAACTCCTTCGGGATCCCAGACGAAAGGCACAAATAATGAGGATGTCATCATCAAGTTTGTCCGCCTTGTCCGTCTTCTAGGTCAGTTGACTTATTTCCATCAGAATTGGAATTGCCATAGGGCCACGGACTTGGTTTGGAAATGAGTTCGGTAACAACGTGAGCCAAGGAGGGACAGTTCTGGCCAACCAGCTTACTGGGGCGTTCAGCTACGGTATCGCCATCTCGTCTGCAAAGAATTTCACCGTTGTCAATAACGTTCTCGTTGGGAACACGTCGTTTATCGGTGCTCGAGGGCCGAACTGTACTTCGGATGATCCCACGCCCTCTCCTGCCCCTTTCGTCATAGATCTGAACACGACAACACAATCAACAACCCAGTCGAATTTTACGCAGGTTGCTGATGGGGACAGTTTGACCTGTGTGCTTCCCCCTCCCGGTGGAGACTACTGGCCATTTGGGGGAAACCCAAACCCTTCTGCCTCATCGCCCTCTTCTTCACACTCGAACACAGGTACCACTGTTGGCGTCATATTAGGTTCTATCGCGGCTGTCGTCGCTGTCGCTGTATTGGCCTGGTTTGTCCGTAAATGGGCAATCAAACGTACCGAAGCGAGGAAGTTTACAAAATCATCTAGACAATATCCTGGATATGTTTTCAGAAAAGAACATTTCTAGCCGTAGAATCAGGGCTGTCCGGACATGCTCTGTGTACCTGTGATACCCTATCACGCAGACATTCCACTTATCTTTCTGGCCTTGCGCGGTCATGTTCCCCTTTGCGGTGATTTGTGCACGTTATATTGATTCCATCTGACGTTTATTCATTTCCTGTACGATACTCGTTTGGATTTTGCGTACTTGTGTGTTCAAGTAGCAGGGACTTCCCTAATGTAGGAATACTATTACATTTGCTGATTAATCATGTGGCACGTCAGTTCTGGGCAACTTCGAAAACGTTGCCACCCGCGCATTTGGGCTCATCATCACCCGCTCGCAATCCTTGCCTTTTTCTTTCACAAGCCAATGACGACAGAGAAAGGGTAATGAATTAGACAGGCAGTCATTGACGTTGGCTAACCGATTTTCAGTTATTTGGGCGTTACGCCGCCAATCTCAACAGCTGAGTCCAACGAGCGAGAAAAGGAGGTGACGGCCACCTTAATGGAGGAACTACGAAGGCAAGGAACGTTTGAAAGTGTTGAAGAAGCACGAACGAGGTAGGATCGATCATTAAAGCGTACACCATACTCTGGAATGGAGATGCCGGACCTCTCCCAGCAAACACCCCACTCTGGTTGGAGCAGCCCGCTGGAGAGTACGGAATGGCCACCCCATTCCAAAATGTGTGCGCATGGCTGAACGGGCACGGATAGCTGAATTTTGCATAGGGAAATGGTACTGGGACGCGTCGCTGCTTTGGTCAAAAAGTTTGTGTATCAAGTCTCGCTCAACCATGGACTCTCGGAAGCAGCCGCGAGCGCTGCTGGCGGCAAAATCTTTACATTTGGCTCATATCGACTGGGTGTTCATGGACCTGGCTCCGATATAGATACATTGTGTGTAGTGCCCAAACACGTATCGCGAGAGGATTTCTTCGAAGTGTTTGAGGACCTGTTGCGGAACATGGAAGGTGCTACGGAGGTGTCGGTGAGTCGAACTGCTAATACAATATTGCTTCCTGGCGACCATGGTGGATTTTCAGGGCGTTCCCGAGGCCTACGTGCCTATCATCAAGACAAAAATATGCGGTATCCCGTTGGACTTCCTGATGGCTCGTCTAGCCTTGTCTTCGATACCAGACGATCTCTCGTTACAGGATGACAACTTACTGCGCAATCTTGATGAAAGATGTGTACGAAGTCTCAACGGCATGTTTCACTGCTGATCACCCGACGCCTAGCTGAAGTGAATTCAGGTTCACGAGTGAATGATGAGATTTTGCGATTGGTCCCCAATGCTGAAGTATACCGTGATTCATTGCGGTGTATCAAGCTGTGGGCGCAGAGTACGTCAACATTCTTCGCTGTGCAGATTTATATCTCAGGTTCGTCAACAGGGAGGGCTATTTACTCAAATGTCAATGGCTTTTTCGGTGGTGTAGCCTGGGCTATCCTCGTAGCTCGCATCTGTCAGCTGTATCCAAGTGCTACCGCCGGAGCTATTGTCAGCAGATTCTTTATCATTATGTATCAATGGTAAGATCGTTTTCAATGAGATCCATGTGATTATTCAAACCATGAGCAGGACTTGGCCTCAGCCGGTACTCCTGAAGCAAATCGAGGAAGGCCCGCTACCTGTTCGTGTATGGAATCCAAAAGTAAGTATTTGAATCAGTGCGTAGTGAATCTTCATTCAAGCAATACTATCAGCTGTACCCAGCAGATCGGTCGCACAGGATGCCAATTATTACTCCTGCCTACCCTGCTATGTGTGCTACTCACAACGTTACAGCTTCAACGCAAATGATTCTGACCGAAGAGTTCAAGAAAGGTATTCTTACGCATGATCATACTTAACTCAATTCCATGGGCTTAACACACAAAGGTGCCGATATTGTTGACAAGATTATTGTCGGAACTGCGACCTGGGCAGACCTGTTTGCCAAGCATGATTTCTTCCATAAGTACCGATATTACTTGCAGATAGTCGCATCCACCGAAGATCCTGACCTACAAATTAAATGGTAAGGACTGGGTTTCAATGAGGGTTCTGTGTATACATCTTCTGCAGGGCGGGGACAGTTGAATCTCGACTACGTCAGCTCGTGATGAAGCTTGAGTTCGTGGACACGCTCGTCTGTGCCCACCCGTTCATCAAGGGCTTCGACCAAGTTTCGTATTGTTTATCCCACGAAGAAATGAAGCAAGTCGCCGAGGGCCGGATCTCCGAAATTATTGCAAAGAGAAACAAGGTCGACATAGAGGGCGCCCCGGACAGCAAAACCGTTTATTCAACCACTTTTTTCATCGGTCTCCTCATTCAGCCAAAACCAAGTGCGTGTCTGCTCTCGTCAACCACTTCGTTTCTTGACTCTTATCGCCTGTCGGGTGGGAAGGTGGCTCTACCGGACCTCGCAAACTGGACATTTCATACCCTACTACAGAGTTTATAAAGCTTGTGAAGATGTGGGAGAAATACGATGAAGACACGATGGCGATCTACGTGCGATACATGAAGAGGTGAGGATTGTGAGCGTAACTAATAGACAAACCACTCTCCTGAATCCTCGTCTTTAGCTCGGGGCTCCCGGAATATGTACTCGACGCGGCTGAAAGACAACAGAAGCGGCCTCCCAAGCGACCATTAACTAGTAGGGTGCGTGTTCACACTTTTGACCATAACGGTTCATTTATAGCTATTGATTACCACTTACCCATTAATATGAAGGCATCGGGCAAATCACGCAATGAATCACCAGATGTGCCGAACAAGAGGCGACGGTTTGTATTGTGTTTCCTAGTGTAGAAGTCCACTGATCCTACTGGTCTGGCTCGCCTATCAGGACCGAGATTGCTCAAGATGACGATGAAAGCACGATACCCGGCTTGTCTATGTCGACATCAAAGCATCATGATCGTCAGACCGAATTTGCGCCGTCTATGAAGTCCGTTCAACATACTTTTGGTGAACACACTGTACCTGCTGCGAGTCCCGTGGCCACTCAATGAATCAACATGACGCCGGGTGCCTCAAGAGAGCTGATATAGTGACAATTGTGCTATGCATATTCCGAGGACATCCTTTTGAACTCTGGAGATGTCGCTCTTCCGCTAGGCGTCCTTTCACTGGTTTATTCATATCATTTTACAGGCTCCAGGATGAAGCGTTGCAGGAACAGGCACCCTAATGGAAGTGAGATGACGTAGGTACCTATACGCGGAAAATATTATGGCCCCGGCTTTCTCTTCAATTCATCTTGGGACTTTGGTCTTTTCTTTTTCTCGTACACATTACTATTTCCCGGTGCCCTCCGTCTCTTGTATTCTGACAAGACTGTAACGTAGGCGTCAACTATAAAATGTTTTCCTGCAGCGAAGAGTGACGTGCAGAGCACATGGAATACGAGTAGTAATGTCCAACAAACACGTGCGATGAGCGCAACTATCGGTCGTGTATAGGTTCCCCTGAAGTATCTGAATTAGGAATGGGTAGCCGAGACAACCGGTGTATGTTCTGGTTACGATGAGATTGTCCACGTTCGCTTTGTGGTGAGTTTGGGTCCCGCACGGCCATGATGAGCTTTGAGCCGAGCGCTTCGAAATCGAGGTAACCACCTATTTTGAAATCATCTGTTTTCCATAACCGCTGGTAGATATAAGATTCGGTTATCTGCGAGGATACTGAGGAAGTGGGTGAATGGGAAGCGTGGGGGTGCGTAGCCAGAATCGGAGTCTGTGTGATGCTCCCCGTGGCACCGAAACAGCAGGTATAGAGCTAAGGAGAAGAAGAAGTTCAGTAGAGATCCTGCCAGTTACACGAGCGGTCTTACTAAATCATGAAGGTAATGGTCTGCGGCTCGCAGTCTAGCTTAAGGTGGTATCCGTCGAATAGATTACGACCCACGCCTCCCGCCTCATAATCAAAGGATAAGGCGTAGATACCGACCTCGACGAGACGCCACCTGTTTCAAGAGGGAAGGACACCATGTATAGGTTGTGTTTGAGAGACAACAGCAATAATCGTACCTCACAATAAAGCTAACGTGAGCGCGACCGACAATCGCCTGGTATATGAGCATATCTTGCGTAGCATTCCGAAGGATGGCGAATGAAGCGTCTGCAATAGAGCGAAAGTCCGGATCTCGGCCTACCCATAGATCATTGTCACCAAATATCCGATGGTCAATCCCCCCTGATTTAAGCCACACGCGAAGGTGGTGTAGACAGCCAACAGGTAGTGAAGACCTTGGAGGAAAGACACTGAAAGATACACTCAGTCTTTGCTGCATGGTCAGGAAGGCTCGCCCCACAATACCGAAAAATCAAGCCCTCGCGGATCAATGGAAAGCCTTAAGGTAACGGGTTCACATATAGCACGTTCCACGTGGCCAGCTTTCAATGTGAGCGAGAAAGTGTAGTAGTTTTGGCGGTCTGCTTCTGCCTCTACCCTACTTGGATTAAGGCATCGTCATCGTAACGTGTAGCACAGGAAAAACCTACGCAATGGTTATTTGTATTGGAGCATCCCCAGCGCAGAGGGTATAGATATAGGTCAGAACATTTGATAGAGTTTCCATGTGCAAGAAAGATTGGTTGGAACTTGAAAGGGTAGCGTGGTTAGTAGATATAGGCGGACAGAGGTCGATTCTCATCACATTGAATTAGACGGTGCATGTGAAGGCAGTTCGCGCGGACGTCTATCACCACGAGATTCCATATCAAGCACCCGTTTGTTGGGAAATCAATCAGGAAGGAAGGTGGAGAATACTACAGGAATGACGCACGAGGGGGGTCGTACTGGACTCAGACTAGCAGGGTTTGGTTGGGTAATTGCTTCATAGACAGGTAGGATAGGTTCCTCGTCGTCTAACCCGGCGGAACTGGGGCCAGGAGTATCCTGTCTCATAACCTGCCAAATGCTTGCCCGAAATCTCTGAGACATTATTACTGAAAGTGTGCTGGATTAATAGGAATAGGAATGGTTCAACGGTGATTGAAGAGCTGATATTAGCTCCCTATAACGTTACACGAGCGCTATATCACTGTCCGCTGATGAGGGGTTGATGATGGAAGACCATTGTCAACGTCACAAATGGCACAGGTTCAGGGCGGCAATTCACAGCCTCAGCTATTTGATATCAATCCTTCTCAGTGAAACGCGGGCATTAACGTCCAGCGCAGTGCACTTTCATGGAGTGTATGTGAGGGATCAAGATAAGCGGGAGATTCTGATTGCGGAGACCTAGTATGTTACACACGTGTGTATAGTAGCACTTCTCAAAGGTCTAATAACAGGCAAAGCAGAGGATTGCCGGGAAAGGAAAGTGCCTTCATGAACCTCGTCCCTCCGTATCCATGGCGGACCGAGTGTCAGCGAAAATTGCTGGAGTTCTGGAGAATTAAAGGATTGCGAGCATCCACAGGCAACGTGAGACAGTGGAGGACAGGAGATGGCCAGGCTGGGAAGTCGTCGTTGGCATCGAAGTGCACGCCCAGATCAAGTCACGGAAGAAAACTGTTTTCCGGTGAGGGTCATTGACTTCGGATTCCCTTTGCGGCGGTACTGAGAATGTCCAGAGGCCAAGACAATTCATACAAACGAGCCCCCCAACACGTCCGTGTCCTATTTTGATGCCGCACTGCCCGGGAACGCTGCCCGTGAGCGAGTACCCTACTTTGCATACGCATCTTCTGAGTTGAAATATAGGCTCTGAATCCGAAATGTGTAGAACTGGCGGTCCGCACCGCGCTAGCCCTGAATGCACACGTCCAGCGCCGTTCAGCTTTTGACCGGAAGCACTATTTTACCCTGACCTTCCTTCTGGCTACCAGATCACGCAGCGCTACGGTGAGCAACGCCTGTACGTCTTAGCTGACCGCAAAATCAATGTTTTCCAGCACCGTTGGCGAGGGGAGGTTTTTTGAGGCTCTCTCGTGACGACGTCGCTGTCCGTATTACGCAATTACAGTTAGAACATGTGCGCAAGCCTCCCTCTCTGTTCCTCATGTCCTTTTTAACAAGCAGTAAACAGGATACAGCGAAGTCAACATTTCATGCTGGCCGACGCGTTTCACTCATAGACTTGAACCGGGCTGGAACCGGCCTGATGGAAATTGTCTCTGAACCTGATATGAGGTGACTCCCTTTGGTCCGCTTTCTGGGAAATGTCACGCTCCAATCTAGCTAGGTCGCCAGAGAGGCAGGAGATTATGTTCGAACTCTGCAGACATTATTACGTGCCGTTGGGTCCAGTGATGGTAGCATGGAACTCGTATGTGTGAATTTATGTTTGGCAGTTATAACGGTAGTTCATACTTCCAGTTGTCAGGGCTCGTTGCGATGTGACGTCAACGTCTCAGTGAACCGCCATGGACGGCCCCCTGGAACGCGATGTGAAATCAAAAATTTGAACAGCATCAAATTCATGATGACGGCGATCAGTCTGTGTAATCATCCCACACATGAGGGCGGGCTGTTGACGATGCTCTATAGCCTCTGAGGCCTTCCGTCACATCGAACTCTTGGAGAGTGGTCGAAATGTCGCTCAAGAGACACGTGGATTCGATGAGGACAAGGCAGAGACGTTTAAACTACGGAGCAAGGAAGATTCGCCAGATTACAAATACATGCCGGACCCTAATCTCCCTCCTCTACTTCTCTCAGAGGTGAGTGCCATGAATAAGTACCGAGACAAAGAGAATAATCACGTATGGTCTTGAAGGAATACATCGAGCGTGTTCGCTCTTCCATGCCTGAGCTTCCCAGTGAAACGCGTGTGCGTCTTCTTTCCATGGGCTTGTCGGAGCGTGATGTAGACGTTCTCATGACCATCGATGCTGGACGTGAGGTTTGGAATTTGACGGAGAAGTTAGAAAGGGCGCCGTTTGCCTACTTCACCGATCTCGTTCGTGGGCGGGAATCCCAAGATAGTAGTGAACTGGTATCTACTATCTTTACTGCGTTTGCGCCTGCAGCTCAACACCTTTCACATAGGATGAATCCACGATCTCCTTGTCCAGTTGGCTTCGCAAAAAGAGAGCTTTTAGCGACAATCCTGGTGTCAGGGCACAACATGGGTGAACTCATAGACATGGTGCAAAGTGGCAAGGTGACAGGTGAGTCCTCCATTATAGAGGAAACGTGCATATCCCAAGACTTGCACCCAGGACGTCTGGCAAAGACGCTTTTACGCCACATGATAAAGCCATAGGTCGCTCGATTCCCCTTCAAAGCTAGCTAAGCAACTAGGCCTTGTTGCACTCTCACAGGACGACTCCTCGTTAGTCAACGATTGGTGCTTGGAAGCCATTAAAGAGCTTCCCCAACAAGCGGAGGCTGTGAGGAAGGGGAATCTCCCCGTTTTAAACAACTTGGGAAAGTCATGAAATTGGGTAAAGGACGAGCAAACGCGGAGACAGTGCGGACGTGCTCTTGGAGTTACTGAGGAAAGAGACTTAATGGGTCTTTCGGTACCACCCATGCAGTACCTTGAATGTGGATGCAACACGGCACAGATGCTTCAGATACGCTATTATACATATACTCTGGCAGTGGATACGAATTTGTTGACCAGATCACGTCCTAGAAGTCTGATTTGTTCAACATCACCACCTCTAGCTTCGTCCTTAACCCTCTCCACCTTGTTCCAGCTCCTGCTTTTTGAGTAGCTTCGACGGGCATCTCAGACAAAACTTTTCCTATCCATTGGCGTCCGTCAGGGGGTTAAATCATTACGCCGAGGTAATTGCTTGAGCTGGATTAATCGGTGAAATGCTCGCAACAACTGCACATACCCGTTTTACACGATCGTAGGGTGCTTCCCATCCACTCACCTGGCGTACGATCAGTGGTGGATTGGAAGAAAGGAATGGTATATCCGCGTGTCGTGTATTCGGAAGAGTACGTTGTCAACCCGCAAGGTAAACCGTGCAAGAATGAAGAAACACGTCGGCATAACGCGCTGTTCTGTGTGAGTTACCTGAGAGATACGGCAGCAAGGTCAACTGACAATTCTGACGACCAGATTGGACGACCCGTTATCGTGTAACTCGTCCTCGTATACGGTATCTCGGCATAAATAAAATCGGATCGGGACGTGTGAGTTCAGAAAGAGGAATGTCGTGTGTACCGTCTTCGGGATTAGCATTGCCAAGACACTGACGATGAAGTCTCTGGACACTCGGCTTCCGTGTTAGGATGGTGACCAGAGTAAACAGTGGTGTATGTCCAATCGTATGGTTTGGCCGCCACTGTGGTGGGCAAGGGCAAATTTGTGCCCGGGTCCGTGCTGGTGAGATATGCTCAATGACTGTCAGTTGGGCCGATGTCGTCTATCGCCTCACCGGCTCTTCAACCAGGCATCGGCGTATCCAACCTTGACACCACCGTCGCCATCCTGGAGTTCGCCTCTCCTGACTCCCATTAACGCGTTTCGAGCATCAAATGTCAACTTCCAGGCCGACGTTCGATGTTCCAAGGTCAGATAGTTGTTTCCGAATGTCATTTCAGGCAGTGAAAACCCAAGGTGGTTCTGGAGTGTGTCGCACTCGGCAGCATTTGAGATTGGGTTAGTGGACGCTGTAATGAGCCAGTCATGGATCTTATCGTACGCGAGTTTGGCGTTCTGAAAGCTTGTGCTGCGGCACTGCGACCGCTGCAGCCATGACTGGTTGCAGGAAATACTCATCGAAAATATTATTATCGGAGTTATAAAAACTAATTATTTTTTTACGTATCTCGAAAATAATTGCAAAATAAATCCTACTGACGGCCATCGACGATGGAGGATCGCGCCCGTCCACGCCAGAGGCACCCCCGCAAGACTTGTGGTCCTCAATATACTCAGTGTCCTCTACACTTACCGGTCAATACCATCGAAACAAGTCCTTATTTTGGGCCAGCCATCGACCGGAAATGTCCCTTCTTTGCCTCTGCGCTGCTTCAGAAACCTGTGTCGGATGAAAGCAAGGAGGAATCGCGGACTGATTTCGCATTGGGATATGACTGGGCGGACGTGAAAGATGGCGAAGAAGGGTGTTTGTCGGTCTGTGAATGAGATAGCTGACGAACCGCTTGGCAGATACCCTCGCACGGTTATCCGTGTACATCGTGCCTTCAGATGCGAAGGCTTACAGCGCGTGCTACCCCATTTTCTACCACCGAGGAATGTTCTTCCCCACACTGCTGTCATGATAGTATTGGATTGGACGCGTCCCTGGACATTCATGGAGGAGCTGGAGATGTGGCTCAAGTGGGTAGAGCAGTGGGCCAAAGGGGATGGATCTCGTGAAGTCGAAATTGTGAGAGAAGAGAACCGCGAGCGCCGTATGTATGTCTTCCATGCGCAAGGTCATCTCTTCACGGCAACACAGTGCAGGTGCATCTACAACATTACACAGAGCCTTCCACAGACACACTACCTGCGACCTCCAATCTAACTTCGAGTACCGTCCTCCCTCTGGGCCCAGGGACTTTCACCCATAATTCGGCGGGCGTGCCAATCGCCGTTGTGTGTACTAAAGCAGATCTAATCGACGAGGGCAGTAACCTGATCGGACCAGGTACCTCGGGGATGGGTGGGATGGTCAAAGGAAAAGGTGGGGAGTGGGAGGAACGGACAGACAGTATTATGCAAGTTCTTAGGACCATATGCCTGAAATGTGAGCGTATCTTTTTACCGAACCTTGCCAATCATCCTCCAGATGGCGCCGCACTATTTTATACGACTCCACAACCAAGTACATTACAAGTCATACGGCAATATACCCTACATCTTCTTTTTATCCCTCCAGCACCATCGCCCGGCGTTTCAGCAGGAACGGAAGCACCGGCATCGATACGGAATCCTTTCTGTTTTCACCACAAGCCAAACACCCTAGGACCGCGACCGGATTGTAGTTCTGCTGGGTGGGATAGCTGGGGGAAGATCACTGTTTTAAGAGAGGGTTTCGAGGCGAAGTCATGGGGTGAGGCTTGGGACACTGACATCGAGGCCAGTGAAGGAGAAGCTGAGGGAGGCAAGCGGTGCAAAGCGGATGTACCGGACCTTGGTACCGGACCTTCGGGGAAAAAGGCAAGTCTAATTATCACCAGTCAGTCACAATGCCTAAGTCAGCCATTCAAGCCGCCCCCATTACCGCCATTCAATGCGCCGATGGCTGACAAAGCGTTTCTTGCCAAGCACTATGACGAGAACTGCCAAAAGCCTGATCGCGATCCTCGAGGCGCATTCCGCAATCCTGCAGAGAGTGCTACGGCGGGGTATTGTTGGACCTATGGGAAGCAGCAGCTTTCAGCCTTCCAATGTCGAGCGGGCACTTTCCGAGATGGAAGCTAGCATGGGTGGCAGCAGTGCGCTGAATGCCAGTGTGAATGGGGATGCCGCACGGAAGCTGTCACGGGAGGAACCCGGCCAACCTCTGGTTTATCATCTGTTGGTGTACCAGGGGCAAGTACTGCTGGCCGTACATCCACCTCTCCGACATTGGGAGCTTCAACCAACGCAACCGGTGGACAAACACAGCATGAGGTACTACAGAACTTTCTTCCAGAGTCTGTTAAGCTCCAAGGACCGTGCTGGTCAAAGCGCAGCAGCCTCGCGCACTGCAGCAACACAGCCCCCGAAGACCAACGGAAAATGCAGACGATACGAGTTGATTTGATCCGACTTATTGTACGACCGTCATCCCCTTTTGAATTATAGGCCTTGCATATTTTTTTTCTCTCTCTTTTCCTTATGCCAGTACTGCCAGCTCAGACCACCTGTGTTTGAATTTGTGGGCAGTCCATCATTGTTTGTGTGGTGGTTTTGCGGGACAAACAAGGAACAATAATTGAATCCTTATTGCCATTCCTCAAGGCCTCAAGCCACCGAGTGTGGCACGGCAAAGATTTTCCACATCACTCAGGTCGTTGACAGTGCGAACATTCCACTTTGAAGTTTGAAGCCAACTATTGGGCTCAGCTCTTACTCTGAGAATCGGAAAGTCAACATGGGAAAATGGTGCAGAATTCGTATCTTATCGCCACGTCTACTAGCGCAAGTTAACTCTTGCCTTTTCTTCGCAGGACTGCCGAGCACTACGATAATGTTTTGGGTGCAAAAATGAGGAGTTTAGTGTATGTCTTCCCCTATCTCACGTCTGATGTCGCAGGTTGAACGAAAACGGCTCCCATAGCTCCGGCGCGATTAAGCGCGCTAGGCTGGAAAAAGTAGAACCCTATGATAAGCTATGAAACATTTGTCGAGGACCTAGATCGCGGAGACTCATTCACCACGTCCCTTATCGAGGTTTTGGTGAAGGTGCGCAGCCAGTTTGGTGCCCCAGGGGGTTGTTATTGAAGTAGGGGAACACAGGAGATTGCCGAGCGTCGATTTCGCCAAAATGCTGCAGACCGTGGTCTCATAGCCGACCGCACTGCAAGGTCGTTGCGGAGGCTTTCGAGTCCCGCAGTCGTGTACCGTGAACGTGGACTAGGACGCGGACCGGCTGGTTGGCGACCGCCCGAACCCGTTGACTACTTATCTCAACCCCCTGAAGAACTGGACGTTGACGACGAGGACGACGAATTAGGATCATACAATGCCTACGTGCCTGTCGTAGAGGGCGCTCGCCTAAACACTGACTTGTATGAGGCTTATCGCTCTCAACACAGTTGGTCGAATTCCTCGATACCATATGTGTTCAGTGTCCCTCACGCATCTCCCCCATTGCCAGTCCCTTCCACCGAACCCCCATCGAGTGATAGGGTGTTACCTCCACTGATCGAGGCGTCGCCCCCATCGAGGGCGAACGTGTGGTTACCTCCAGCTAGTGGTCTCCTCCACAGCTCCTTGTCAAGACAAAATTCTATCCGGAGACCCGCAAGAAGCCGGGCAACGGACTTCAACGAGTTTACTACTCAGCGACGCAGCTTATCACGTCAACTTGCCGTCGATGATGATCCAACAACTCGCCCGGAAGGTCCGAGTACTACTACACCGCTGTTAGATAGTTCGACATCCAGTCTTCGGTCCGATGCCGTACCATGGACGTCTCGCACGTCTTCGCAAGCAAGACGATTCTTCCCGTTCGGTAGGGGAAGACGCTTCGAGGTCATTCCTGCTAGACCAACGACAAACATTACTGAAGACTGGGCCCTCCCACATGGATGGACTGCCACTTCTGAGAGAGTGGAAAGCACACGCACAGACGAAGATCGCAGTGATGAACGTTCTCAAGCACCTCGCCTCCGCCGGGGTGGTTTACGAGCGCCGGAAGCTATGCTTCCGCGACATGGATTATCATCATGGCTAGGTCTACCTCCGCAAGAGGAGCCATCTACTATTGGAAGAGGCTTGGAAGATGATGAGAATATGTCACCGGCAGAGCAGGCAGGCCCCGTTATTCCAAGACCAGTTTCGGCTTCAGAAGTCGCCGCGCAGTCCATTGGAAGTTCGTAGACGCTTATATCTATTCTTTTACTCTACATATCATGTTTGTTTTTACATGTAACCTTGGATATGACGCCAAATGGCTTCCGTGCTACACAGGAAATATCGCTTCGTTGACTGCACCATCAACAGCGCAATCATCGGACTCGGGCTTCAAATTGGAATGAATTAATGACTAGTAATTAACCATTCTCGGTTCCCAGATGTGTAGCTCAAGCTAAGCCGTACTCTCGACTTGAGCTCCCTGCTCGCCTTTGATAGCCTCAGCAACATCGCCCGTACTGCCCCACCTTTGAGCGTTCGCGACTACTTCGATGACACTCGCAAGCCCAGTTTTCCAGGCGAGAAGCCGTTTCTCGAGTGCCTCCCATTGTTCGCGCTCGAATTTGCGCGCAGAAGAGCGGACCACGTGAAGCGTTTGGGTCGCTTGGGATAGTTTGCCAGAGACTAAACCGGCGCGGATCACTAGTTATCTCTCGAAATGAGTACAGATGGCAACCCAAGCGCGAAAGGCTTACCGTCGATGGTCCATTTTTCCACCTCCGATGGACTAACCTGTAAAGTTGAAGATATTTGCGAGTATGACAGGTCACGACCAATGTAGTCGAAGGCAAGCGATGAGAGTGCAAGAAGCCGGATTTTCTGTTCTAATTCTGAGCGATCGAGGTCTGCATAACGTGAGAACGTCGTCTATTGGGTCGCATCAAGAGAAGACACTTACCGTAAGCATCGAGGACAGTAACGTTGTTGTCTGCCCAGGTTTTCAGCTCTGGAGGGCCACCGTCAAGGAATATCTGAAGCAAGGGGAAGAGCTCGTGGTCTTTCGCAGCGATCACAGCCTCCAGTTTGCACAGCGGCTCGAAGTCGAAGACCGTTGGTTGACGAAGGGCAGCAGCGATGGCATCGACAGCTGCCGACTGGCGGAGTTCCGACGACGGGGGAAGGGACTGCACATACAGTAGTCTATACTCGTAAGCCGTTTCCCTTTCGTAGTGACCATGAATGAGGGATGGGAAGCAAAAAAAAAAGCTTGACAGACATACGGTCGACCAGATTGAACCAGTATGTCCACAATGAACTTAAGGAATCGGCTTTTTTCTTCGTCGGAGACACTCCATTCTTTCAGCCACCGCTCTATATCTGGTTTTGAAAATGGCACAAGGTCGAGTTGGCCGTTGGACGCAGCGAGTTCTAGAAGGGTGGTATATATGGGAGGGCGAAGAGCGGATGTTCTTGGAGTGGCGTTGAACAAATTCGACAGGCTGAGAAGAGGTCAACGACGGAAAGATGAGCAGAAGTCAAGGTTCTCATACATGCGATATTTTACTGATGATTGCTCCGAGGGTGATGCAGAAAGAATGCTCAGGAGGGATGTTACATGCTGACTTATTTCTGGGGAGGAATCAGGCCACAGGGTGAACAGATGTGAGAATAGTAGATTGAAGAATCCCTCGATCTCTGTGTGCAGCCGTTCAGGAGTTACTTTTATGAATATGTTCGTGGGCCAAAGACATGCCTTGCTCTGTTCCCTGTCCAACCCCCTTCGTATTATCGAGCACTAGCTGGAGAGCTGATCGCCGGTGATCAATGTCGATCTCTGCTGGCTTTTCCTCCCCCTCTACACCCACAATATTTTTGAGAGTTTGCAATACCGAGGCGCGTTCATCATCGGGTCTACCGCGTACGGTGTATTCCACGAGTTCCTGGATCTGTGTGGGATCAGATGAGTGTAGTGCGAAGAAGCAAAAAGAAATTTACCTGTTCCTCGAATGTTCCCTCCGCAAACACGGAGACAGAATCTGTCACGAACATTTTCTGGCTCTCGCTGATATTCCCTCGCTTGTCCACGTATGCAGGCATGGGCGGGCAGGATAGCAATCAAATAGAGACAAACAGTGGCACGCGGTTATCTTATCTACCGTGGAACATATGATAGTAGCAGACATCATGGTAACAGCATTCCATCTTTCTTCCGTCATGTGTGCCGTAGCATGGGCGCCGTGAGGGCCCCAGGCGGTTTTTTTCATTGTTCTCAAGCGTCAGTGAAGTCGCACACCGCAGCATGAGCAAGGACGGAAGCTTAGCCCGACTTGTCAGGTTTTACGTAGCCTCGATCGTGTTTACGTTGACCGAGCAGAGGTGATGTGGTACCTTCCTGCTCCAGTGTTTCCACCGCCAAGCACGGGGAGGCGATAGATTGCACCATCGAATTTAAGTACATATTATTCCAATGGGACTGGTTGTAGGTAAGCAAGTATGGAAGGGTCGCAAAACCTTCACTACATAGCTTTCACTGACAGGCACCAACTTGGCAGTCTCTCTCACGTCAGATTCTTCTTTTTTCGTGTCCCCTTGCACGTGCATTCTTCGGGTCTCGCAAGATTCTCCCCGCCACATGTCTTTGGGCTGGTCAGGAGCGGGCGTTCCCACATGGGAACCCTCCATTCATAGGTAGCACGCACTTCGCTTCCAGTTAATTAGTTACCATTTGCAGGTTCCCCGCGTCTAGCGGATATAAGAAGGTCTGTACACGGTCCTGCCCAGACGTCCTCGGCCTGACGTCCCCTAGAGCAGGCCCTTCACCAAAGCCCTGCAATGAGTTCCCTGTCCTCACTGCTGCTTTGCCTGGTGGTGGTGCTGGCAGAGGCTGCTTCCTTTAAGAGTAGTCCAATTCAAGGTCAAAGAAAGCATCGTTGCGCCGCCGCGTGGTTGGGTCGAACACGCTCCTGCTCCCTCGAACCATATCTTGGAACTCAGAATCGCTCTTCCACAGCCAGTACTCCCCCCTTTGGAGAAGCACCTCTGGGAAGTTAGTGATCCCAGCCACAAACGCTATGGGGACTACCTGTCAAGGGAAGAAACCGAGGTCCTCTTGACCCCATACCCTCACACGATCGACACCGTCAGCGAGTGGTTGGCGTCCTACGGCATTTATGAGGAACATCTCTTCCGTTCTTCTGCTCAAGACTGGGTCACTATTCGCGTTCCCGTTAGTCTAGCAGAGGAGATGCTTGACACTGTAAGGGGGGACGATCCGTGAGCTTGGTTCCCCATCCCGCTCACGTTATGGTACAGAAATATCACCTCTACCGTCACTTCGAGACCGGAGAGTATATCGTCAGAACAACAAGATATAGCCTGCCAGAAGTCCTGCACGAGCATGTACAATTCATACAGCCGACAACAATGTTCGCTCGGTTCAAAGCGTTTAGAAGCACTTTACACTGGACGACAGTCTCGGTAAGCGATGCTAGCACGGGTAGTACTATCACGGGTCCTGCAGGAAACCAGGTCGATGCTAGCTGCAACCAAACGGTAAGTGTTCCCCGTAAATTCCTGGGGACACATGGTGACACTGGTTCTTTTGCCCAGATTACCCCTACGTGCCTGCGGCAGCTGTACAACGCTGATGGTTACGAGACCTCCGCAACCAATGGCAACCAGATAGGTATCACTGGCTATCTCGGCCAATACGTGAACAATCACGACCTACAGCAATTCTTCGAAACGTATGCTCCTGAGGCTTACGGATCAAACTATACTATAGTTTCTATCAACGGTATGTGGTGCTCTTTCTGCCGCAACGCCCTATCAGCTCTCAATCCCCTCAGATGGCCAAAATAATCAAAGCATTGCAGCTGCCGGGGAGGAGGCAGATCTAGACGCTCAATATGCATTTGGACTGACTTATCCTACCCCCGGGACCTTTTACACTACCGCTGGCTCCCCACCTTTTGATCCAGATGCACATACTCCAAATAATACCAATGAGCCGTATACCTATGTAAGGACGTTCACTATGTCTGTGTGCTGTATCTAAGATGGAGGACGGTAGTGGCTTGAATATATGCTCTCGGCGGACAACTTGCCTCAAACGATATCCACTAGCTATGGCGACGACGAACAGACAGGTAGCTCTCCTTCATTAGGATCTTAAGGAATGCTCATCTGTTTTTACAGTCCCCGAGTCATATGCGGATCGTGTATGCATGGGGTTGGCTGCACTTGGCGCACGTGGTGTCTCCCTTACATTCGCTTCCGGTGACTATGGCGTCGGAGACGGCGACTCCAACCCAGAAACACAGCTGTGCTTCAGTAACAACGGTCGCAACACGACGATGTTCGTCCCAATGTTCCCAGCATCTTGCCCATAGTGAGGTTACCTCGAGATCGCCGTAATCACCAACTCACACAAATATCCTGTTAGCGTTACAACTGTCGGCGGCACCAATTATATACCGGAAACGGCTGCCTCGTTCTCTGGTGGCGGATTCAGCAATTATGCAAGTGTAGTCCCTGTTTGATGACGGACTATATACTAATGGACGATTAGTTCTCTCGACCTTCTTACCAAGACAATGCAGTTTCCAATTTCCTGTCCAAACTTGCCCCAGGCACATACGAGGGCTTGTATAACCCGTGAGTACGCAGCTGCGCGCGTCCGTTTGACAAGTTTGTATCTCATCATCCCAACGACAGAGATGGACGGGTGAGCTTCTACAGTGGAAGAGCATGCTGTGACCAGCTAACACAACCCTCACGATCTATATAGGCCTATCCTGACGTGTCTGCTCAATCGGACTGGTTCATTATAGCTTATAAGGGCCAGTTTGGTTATGTTGGGGGGACCTCAGCGGCTAGCCCGACCTTCGCATCTATCATTTCCATGGTAAACGATGCGCGCATTAGTACGGGAAAGAAGGGTCTCGGTTTCCTGAACCCATGGCTCTACTCCGTGGGTTATGCGGCGTTAAATGATATCACAATGGGCCATAACCCGGGATGTGGTACGGAAGGCTTTAATGTAAGTATATGACCAAGCGGACATTTCCCCTTCATCTGAGCTGATGTCCATGATACACAGGCTTCTGTCGGCTGGGATCCGGGTGAGTCGTGTGAGGCATTTCGTTATCTAAGTTGGAGCTTACGACCTAATACAGTTACTGGACTCGGGACACCTAATTTCGAGAAACTGAAGGAACTCGCGTTGCAGCTCCCATGATTTAACGATATGAAGAACACTAATTGCAGTGGTGGACGCTTTCTGTTTCTACTACGACTGCATTATTACATACAAACTTATTGTGTGGACCCCAGTAATATATGTAAGGACTCGCACATATTCTGAGAGTTACATTTGCATTCTCTTCTTAAAACCTTTCCGTAGCCTGGAGGAAGGCATTGAGTGGTAGGTGAAAGTCATGGAATGTTCTACGTGGAATATTGTTTGTGGCCATCTGCGGCCGGTCGTTGCGAGGTCAACACTCTTGTACAGGCAATGGGGTGCAACCTCGTACTTTACATGATTTCCACGTCAGACTTATGCTTGATGTGCGGACGGTAGACTGGTAATGGACCCCTAGGTTCAGAAGGGAGAAAAGTTGAAGAACCCAGTTGACGAAGCTTACACACCTGACGCTTCGCTTTCCCTATCTCTTCTATACTCTCAAGTGCTATAAGGGGTGCCGATGCTTCTGGAGATAAACACACGAACGGGAAAGCGCGCACTGCATACCGAGATTAGCTTCGAGTATAGTTGTGAGCATCGGTATGCTAGCGATAACCCTTTCTGCACTTACGGCCCTCTTCCATATGTTCCACCGCTCTGAGAGTGTGAACTCGTCCTGAGCACTGGTATCTCTCGACTTGGACTCTGAAGGGTCTGGCGGTCCACTGTGGATCTTGAGATTCTCCTCGACGTATGCTATCCGACGCAAGGATATATATAAAGGCACTGTAAAACGAAGGACATACTTGTGCTTGTCCGCATCCACCGCGTTAGTCTGCTGAGTGAAGTTGGTTCTGACCGCACGCCTGGCCCAGCACTGTTAAACTATATCGGAAGGGGACCCTACGTCCGGAGGATCTGTGGGATGTTCGTCTAGTTCAGGTTTCTCCGCCTTTCACTGCTGCCATACCTCTGCTAGCTGACGCTCCAACATAGGCACCTCTCGTCCTTCGGTCGTACATCCGCACCAACCTTCCGCTGCATGGGTCAGTAATCTTTCTGTTTCCGTCGTTCGTCCGCTTTCTGTCTCGAGCCTGTCCAATTGTCGTTGTAACCCCTCGATCTCTCTTTCCCGAATAGCCAGCTTCGCTCTATCCTCTTCCAAATTGACCGCTCCTTTGAAAGCTCGTCGTTCTTGTTCTGCAATTCGAGCCTAGTCGATTCCAATTACTCCTTTTCGAAGCGTAGCTCATTTCTGCTTGCTAGTTATTGGAAGCGTTCGACGACTCGGTAGCTGCTCGTTCGGCAACGGTGATGCAGTCTTGGGAACTGGGCATCAACATGCGCGCCGAAAAAGTGAGCAACATCAAAACGTGTGGTCGAGGAAGAAACCAGGGAATTCTTGGCTGAACCACTCTCGGTGCCCAACCCATTATAGCCGTACCCGTTAGCAGGGGGATTAGTCGCATTTTCCATTTCCTGCGCCAAATATTCAAGCACCCTATCAGATTGCTCGAGCAACTTTCAGCGGGCTTCGTTCGTACGTTCTAAGACGCGTTAGTACTCTCTCTGCATAGCCGTTGCATTGCTGCCAGCAGCATAGAGTTGCTCTTCCGTCTGTTTTGAACATTTCGTACGTGTTGCAGTGATGCGAGATAGGGACTTGAAGTGCTGCATTGCGCATCTTGGTATCAAGATTAAATTTCTTCTCCGTGGCAGCCGGGCGGATCTTGAGAACGACGAGCTCATCAACAAGTCGTTACGGCTATTGACATGGTTAGATATGCGCTTCCACTGGCCGTAAAAGTTGGCAAAGAGAAGGAGGGGGTTACAAAGGATCCGCAAGGCTCCAACAGGTTCTTCAGGCAAAGAAGACAGCGCATGAGATACTGGGCTTCTTGAGTGTGAATATGCAGGGAATGCTGGCATACTCCAATCTCCGACTGTCGAAGAAGTAGGTGCTTTCTTCGTTTTACGAATGGTCAGACCGAGTGTGGTTCTTGCTGAAGAGGCTGAACGCGAACGGGATGGGTGCCGGAGTTGTTTCTTCTTACGCCATAAGTTTCTGTCGCTGGAGGTTGTGGTTGTGGCGGTGCGGATGACGACGAGTCCTCCATATTGATCTCGCAGTGTGTCTGAGAGCATCTCTCAGAACTCTAGCAGAAGAGGCTGGTCATTGTCCACCTAAGGTAGCAGTTCTCGGCATCAATAGTGGTCATTCAGAGGGGGTTATTATGTTACGAGAAATGTATCTAAGAGCTTGTATGGATCGCACAGTTTAGTTCAAGTTTGTAACCTTCTGGGATTGTTCATGTTTGATGGGTGGTGGAAAACTCCAGACAAATTCATCAGAGATTGAAGTGTGGTTTTCTTCCTGATGGTAGTATGTTGTCCCCACCACATCTTGCCTATGCTGATACTCGATGGGAACATATCCAGCAAGTACTCATCAAGCTCTACCATATTCTAGAATTGAACTTTGCAGCACTGATGGCAACAGAGGATCCAGCAGTAGACACTGAACTCAAGTGTGCCAATTGGAGTGCTGAGGAGGTTGGTGCACTCATATGATACTTGCATGCTCATTGTGTGGAATGGGCCAATACTGGCAATTTTTGTCAGTCAACATATGCTAATGCTGCAGAACATATCCACCTGCTCCATGTCACTGGCAAGATCAAGGATCACAAGAACATATCGATCAAATGGGAAGTGGTATGTCCACTACCCTCTCTGCAATTTACTTTACTGACATCTGACACAGATCAAACTGTTGGTATTGCTGAGTAGATACCAGTATTCTGTACAAGACTCTCAGAGATAGCTGAACATTCTATACTGTAGTAGACTATTCTAGAATAATGTTCTCACACAGTATAAATACCCAAGCTGATAGGGCAAGGGAAGTAATCAATATCTTATTGATAACTCCCACAATCAAGCTACTACTCTACAGGTTATGAGCCCCAGCTTGTCACTATAAACAAAACCTCTATCAAACTATTGCTATCTAAATAAAACTTTGTGTCACTATGTTGGGAGTTGCTGAAGACTTTGTTAACATAACAACAAACACAAATAGTGCTAGTGGAACCAGCAGTAGGGTATGGAACCTTGGCACCATCTCATCATACAAAGTAGATATGCTTAAAGATAACAATTGGCATGCATGGAGAATTTGTATGCAGAAATTTCTATGCTTGCACAAAGTCTTTAAGTATGCTGAGGGGAGCTGCCTGAAACTGGAGGACAACTCTACCAACAGTGCTGAGATAATGGCATGGGAAGAAGAAGATCTTATTGCACAGACCCTCATATTAACAAATATAGATGACCAACAGATGGACCACATTATGCATGCCAAGACAGTGGCACAAATGTGGGAAAATTTGAAGATGGCTCATCAGACATGCAGCATTCAAACTGCTCTTGTAGCTAAGAGAGAATTATTGAATGCTAAGTGTCCCAAGGGTGACAATATTGTGATACACATTAATAAACTCAAAAGGATGCAGAATGATCTATCAGCCATGGGGAAACCAGTCCCAGATGATGAGTTCAAAGATATTCTATTATTAAACATGCTGGAGTCCTGGACAATGTTTACCACATCATATATGGCAGGCCAGATAGCTGGGAAAGGAGTGGACTCAGTAACTGTTGAAGAACTTATGGTGGTACTAGTAGATGAATTCAAGTGCAGACAAGGTACACTGCAAGAACAAACATTATTTACTCAGAAGAAAGTAAATAACAAATGGAAAGAGCCTACAAAATCCTGCAGTATCTGTGGATGTGATAACCACATAACTGACAAGTGCCATCACAAGGGGAAACCCAAATGTGGCTACTGTCAGAAGTTAGGTCACATGGAAGACAACTGCTGGAAAAAGCATGGCAGGTCACCCAAAAAGGCTAAATCCAGGCAGGCTAATTTTGCCTCGATCACAGAATTGCCTATGCATGACATAAAGGATGATGAACAGGTACTACACACAGATGGGAACTGGACATCTAGCAGTAGTAGTACTAATACTAATAATAGTGCATTCAATGTATCATATGAAGGAATAGATGAGCATGTTGAATGGTACATGTGGGTGGCTGACTCAGGGAGTATGGCACACATAGCTAAAGATAAGATAGTGTTTAGGGATATGCTCCCTATACAAAAAGTGATCCAGGGTATCGGAGATCACACAATCACAGTGTACAGAGTTGGGACAGTCATGCTACAGGCATGAGTAGGTAACAAGACTTCCATAATTACCTTGTGGAATGTATTGTATGCCCCTGACACTGTACATAATTTAATTTCATTAACTTGCCTTGATAGAGAAGGCAGCTCCTCTGTTTCTGGGGGAGGAGAAATGAAATTATATGACCAAAACAAAAATCTATTTGCCATAGCTAATATACATGATGGGATATATGAACTATGTGTACACAGGTATAAACCTGCAGAACACACATACCAGGCAAGAACCTGGAATGACTGGCACAAGTGTTTTGGACACATTGGAGTCAAAGGACTCCAATGCCTGCAATGCAAACAGTTAGTTGATGGACTTACTGTAGTACTGTCATCAATCAGTGACTGCCCTGCATGTATAGAAGCAAAGCAGACTTGGCTGCCATTCCCAGAAAAGTCTGCACTGAGAAGCACACAGCCAGGTGAGATGATTCACACCAATGTGTGGGGTCCAGCTCAGACAGAAGCCCTAAGTGGGCATGTGCACTGGTATATCTCCTTTATCAATGATGCAACATGCTATTGTGAAGTAAGGTTCATGGTTAACAAAGGGGAGGCATCTGGTAAATTGAAAAAATACCTTGCATTCCTCAAATGCCAACTAGGATGGTGGATGAAGGTGGTATGCACCGATAATGGCAAAGAATATGTCAATAATGAAGTACTTACCTGGTGTCACAAGACCAGCATTGACCTACAAGTGACTGCACCATACTCACTGGCACAGAATGGGGTAGCAGAGCAATTCAACCCAATGATGGGTGAACTTGCTCACACCATGAGGATTGCAGGAAACCTTCCTGCATTCCTCTGGCCCAAGGCAATTACCCATGTGGCATACATTTGGAATCGCTCACATACCTGGGTGCTGGTGGGAGCGACACCATATGAAAGGTGGATGGGACACTGTCCAGACATATCCCATTTCCAAGAATTTGGTTGTCCTGTGTGAATCATGAACAAAAGTGTCAGTATCAACAAGCTGGATGCTAAGTCCACATGACTCACCTTCATTGGGTTCCTGGGTGGCCCACATGCTGTCCATTTCTATGATGCCCACACCAGATCCATCAAAACTTCTCATAATTTTCATTTCCTAAAAGATCCTGTCAGTACACCAAACACTTCACCCACCTTGCCAGACAGTATGCTATGCAAGGGGGAGCTGGAGCATGAGAGCATGGCTGACAGGGATGCACAGGATACTGAAAATAAGAGAGATGAAGCTAAAAGAGATCAAGAATGCATCAGTAAATGAAAATGGACAGATGATAAAAGAGGAACTTACCAGAGAAGTAAGAGGCCCAAGATAGTCAAGGACTACTGGGCACTCAATGATCCTATGCCAGAGTTGTCAGAAAACAAAAGTAACAACTCACTGGAATTGTTTCGAGACCCCAATGAGGGAGGACTCAAGGAGAGCCCTACAGAACAGGCAGCATTAGTGTATGCAGCACTAAATGAAAACAGTGCCTTACCTGACAACCCGAGATCGCTGAAGGAGGCACATGACTCACCCAAATGGATGGAGTGGGAAAAAGCTGTCAAAACAGAAATAGATCAGCTACACCAGATGGGGACATGGGAACTGACAGACTTACCAAAGGGTAGGATGCCAGTGTCCAACAAATGGGTACTCATTCAGAAATATAATAAAGAAGGCAGACTGGAAAAATATAAGGCATGCCTGGTAGCTAAAGGGTACTCACAAATACCAGGGATGGACTATACAGATACCTTCTCACCAGTAGTGAGGCTGGAGACAATAGGGGCAATAATAGCATTAGCAGTTTCCCAGGACTGGGAGATCCAACAGATGGATGTAAAGGGGGCTTACCTAAATGGTAAGCTAAAAGAAGAAGTCTATATGAAACAACCTGAAGGCTTCAAGGACAGTACACAACACATGTGCCAGCTAATAAAAACATTATATGGGTTGAAGCAGTCCAGAAGAGAGTGGAACCTTGAGCTTAATAGACAGTTAGTGCGAGGAGGGTTTACATAAATGCCTATGGTCAGATCCTTGTGCATATATCTGGCAGACAACAGAGGGAATAGAAATCATTACCATATGGGTAGATGATCTCTTACTGTTCATGTTGGGACAGGGGCTTATGACATCACTAAAAGCACAACTGCAGTCTATGTTTGAGGTTACTGACCTTGGAGACCTGAAGAAAATTGTCAGTATAGAGATTACATGAGACCAGGCAAAAGGAACCTTATTAATAAGTCAAACCCAGTACATAGAATCTATACTACAGGTGCAGGGATTAGAGAGTGCAAACAGTGTGAAGACACCTGTGGACATGAAGGTTCAGATGTTCCTGGAGCAGGAATGGGAGGAAGTGACTAACCAAAATAAGTATGCTTCCTTGATTGGATCTTTGATGTATGCCATGGTTGCTACATGGCCTGACATCACCTATGCCATAAATAGACTGGCCTCATTTACAGCAAACCCAGACCTAAGACATTGGGTTGTGGCCAAACAGATACTGAGGTACCTACAAGGAACAAAGGACTATGGAATAATGTATTGTGCAAAGAAAGGTGATACTGCTACCCAAATATTCCAAGGGTATGTAGACACAAGCTTTGCTAATACAGAGAACTGTGTGTCTGTCATGGGCTATGTATTCTTAGCTCAAGGGGGAGCCATTGTTTGGGGCTTGAAGAAACAAACCTTAATCATGCTGTCAACAACTGAAGTGGAATATGCCATGCTGGCTAAATGTACTCAAGAGTGTGTGTGGCTGTGAAAGCTATATGCAGAACTAGGGTACAGACAGACAGAGCCAACTAAGATAATGACAGATAGCAAGGGAGCCAGAGCTCTAGCATACAATCCTCAGTTTCATGCCCAGATGAAACACTTCAACATATCTCATCACTACACATGTGAGAAGATTGACCAAAAGAAGGTCGAGATTTGTCATTGTTTGGACAGGTACCAAATGGCAGATATATTTACTAAAGCGCTACCGAGAGACAAGCATGAGAGGCATACCAAGGAAATGGGTATGACCCCAGCTTGAGGGGGAGTGTTGGTATTGCTGAGTAGATACCAGTATTCTGTACAAGACTCTCAGAGATAGCTGAACATTCTATACTGTAGTAGACTATTCTAGAATAATGTTCTCACACAGTATAAATACCTGAGCTGATAGGGCAAGGGAAATAATCAATACCTTATTGATAACTCCCATGATCAAGCTACTACTCTACACAAACAAACCTACAATGCAATCATAACTTATCATAGCAAATTGGGTGAACATTGGGACAATGAACATGGTGCAAATATCAGTGGGGCACTTGCAGGGGAGAACTGGAGCAAGTACATCACCATGAAGGTATGAATTCCATATCGATACATGATTGCTCTTCCCTGACTTTTACTTAGGCAAACGTACTCATGAAGCCATTCTGCAACAAGGGTTGGGAGTACATGGAATATTTAGAAGATATTTTCCCACAGGGTGGTGCCACTGGTGCCCATGCATTCCATGCTGGGACATCACAGTATACCATTCCTAGTGCAAGCACTGATGATAGTATTTCCACCCCCATCCTTTCTCATTTCACTCCTGCAACATCCATTGCATCCATTGGACCTGCAGCCTGTTGGAGATTGTAAATCTCCCCTGTAATGCTTGACTTAGGTGCGAGTTAAGGTTGCTTACATAAGCACTTAGAGCGCACTTAGTAGTATGTTTTTCATACTGTTCCCTCAGTAGTTGAGTCACTACTGAGGGTAAGTCCATATATATCTTACAGTAGACTACTTACTGATAACCTGTAGCTGCCTACAGGTACTTCAATACATATAGTAGTTGAGTCACTACTGAGGCTGCCTACAGCCCTTTTCTACAGGTTATGAGCCCCGCCTAGCGCGGAAAATTTTATTGTAGGCAACTTGCGGTCGACTCGAACAAGAAGCTACTCAAGCTTGCTACAAAATATCTCTACTTCACTTGAAAGTAATAGGAAATAATCTATGGAACCTGAGCTTGCAGAAGACAGCTGCAACTGGCACACCTATGGCAGTTGGGTGCTGAAGGCCATCTCTGAAGACAGCTTGATGAGTTACCTAGATGGGTCTGAAACACGACCTTCAACTCCGAAGTTACTACAGGAATATGGTGCCAGATGGACACCACGAACCGACGAGGAACGAGATGAGTTAGCAGCCTGGCAAGCTGCTGACGATGCGTGGTGACAACGGACTGCTATGGTCCACCACATTATCATTTCCGGCCTGCCCGACTCGATCCTAATGCTATGTATGCATCTGGATACCCCTCATGAAACATTTGCTTACCTCGAGAACCACTATGGTTCAATTCCGAGACCAGAGAGGCCGAAGTTTGTTGATGAAGCTGTTCAACAGCACGACCTGCCATCTGAGCAGTACCTGACTGGTGGAAGTGCTCAGAGCACTTGCGACAGCGACAACGAACCACTAGACGCACCTGGAGTAGAGGAGGACCCCTCAGATTTCCCAAATGACTGTGCCGCGATCCCGACTGGGCACCAGGAACCCACAATGGAGATCATAGACGTGCGGCATGTGGAAAGTAACTTACTGGTGAATGGAATTGGGGCTGTGTCTGCACGGCAGCCAGACGAACATGCAAATGCGCCTGAAGCACCTGACAATAGCAGTCAGTGCATACTAGATGGCGAGACTGCAACAGGAGGAAACGAGCCTAGTGCTGTAGCTGACATGCATGATCCACTCGCCTCCATCGGCACAAATGCCGAGCAACGAGACCGACCTCAGTGGAGCTGTGAGGCCCTCGAGCCCGCAGCAGGCACCACCAAACAGGCCAGTGAACGTTCTATCGACAACCGATCACAAACGCCCGTCGAATGCAATGAGCATGTCAAAGACAAACTGCCAGGGCAGATCCACAGCAACGGCGAGAACTCTAACCGGCACCCAGAGCCCAACGCTCCAGTAGAAGATACGTCAGAGTTGGCAGACAACTGCCAAGTGGACAAGATCAGGAGTACAGATGCGACGATGTCAAATATCCTTATAAACGACTCAAGTATGCCTGACAACTGCAGTCGGCGCATTGTAGATGAGGCCATAACAAGGAATGACTCACCTGGACTCAAGTGCGAGCCTGACCAGCCTGCACACATCCGTATGCATCGACCTGTGGCCATTCTGGCCATATCTTCCTATCTAGCTCAAATCGACATCCCTACGATTGAGAATGTACCACGAACGTCTATCAAGATGACAGTACCAGGGGCAGAGCACCCTGATAGTGAGCCAGACTGGTCCTCGCAACTACGAGAGACCGAGCACCCTCAGCCTGATCGCGATCACGCCCACCGAAGGCACTCCCCACCGGATACCCCACCTGACAAGGTCTGGGGGCTGGGGGTACATAGGCTTGCTCGAGCGGATGGGGGGGATAGCGCAGACATTGGGTCAACAACGACAAAGCTGAAGATAAGAGACGTCAGCGCTCAAACCGCCCAAGCACTGCCTGACTTACCACATCCGGAAATGCGCCCAAAGGAGCCTGATAAGGAGGATATGGGTGGCGGGTACAATGGCACAATTAGCAGCGAGTTTTCCAACTCGCATGGAGTCGAACAAATGATGCCAGCTGACAGCAGATGTCAGCACAGAAAGCAAGAGGCCAAACGGCCACATGTACCACCCGCAC
This sequence comes from Pisolithus marmoratus, assembly GCA_024613145.1. Lineage (NCBI taxonomy): Eukaryota > Fungi > Basidiomycota > Agaricomycetes > Boletales > Pisolithaceae > Pisolithus > Pisolithus marmoratus. The sequence goes on from JANFAE010000128.1 coordinate 197,003, forward strand.
GACCTCCGAATGGCATCACACGTGTCCCTAGGACCTTTAAGGTCACCTGTTGCCGAGGCAGAATCAAAACAAGTGCTGAAATCATCAGTAACATTCATACGAGGCGGAGCGCTCACCGCGCCCATGCGGCCCCCATGCGGCCACTGTGGCTTCTCTCGACACCTGCCAGACCATACAGAAACATTGCGGGGGGGTGCCGCATGTCAAGTGTCCACTATAATGAAGTCAGCGTCACCAGAAACGGTCAACCGAGAAGATGTATGCACCTTGTGCCCGGCACTACCATTTCGGCATCTCGAGCACCCAGGAAACATCAGAAACCCCCCTGGGGTCTTCCAGATACTTGCCAGCAGCAGGGGGTGCCTCTCAGATGGACTTGGATCGACAGCGAACCTTCCTACGTCAAGCTGACAGCAATGAAGCTGGAGATAAGGGCAATCAGTGCCAAAACGGCAGAAACGGTGGAAAGACGCCCAAAAGCGCCTGATAAGGGCAGATCGGGCACTGGCAGGTTCGACAACACAGTTAGCAGGGACTTTGCTGACTCACAACGAGTGGAGAAAGCAACGCTAACTAGTAGCAGCACTCAGTATGGGATGCGAACGACGAGACGGCCAAACGGCCAACCCGCACCACCTGAACTGCCTCCGACAGGCATCTCACACCTTCCCCGACCCTACAGGGTAACCCGTCGATGTGGAAGAGTAAAACCAAATGCTGAAACCATCAGTGACGTTCGTACGAGGCGAAACGCCTACCATGCTCATGTGGCCCCCAAGCGGTCACTTCTGCCCCTCTTCGCGCCTTCGAAACGATCTCTGGACCCTGCGGGAGGGTTATGGATAATGAAGATATGCTATAACGAAGTCAGACGCGCCAGAAACGCCGAAACAAAAGGCTTCACGCACCGTATGCACAGTGTCGCCATGCAGCTGCCATCCGTCCTCCAAATCGGCACGCAACGGCTTCAGATGTCCATCACAGGATGTTGGACAGGCTATAGGTATGACGCCACCACTAGCAGCGAATTCAGCGACTCGCACGACGTCAAAAAAGCACTGCTAGCTAATGGCAGCAGCCAGTATAGTGAATGCAAGCCCGAACAGTCAAACGGCTCACCTGCATCGCCGAAACCGACTTCAAACGGCCTCGCTCATACTCCTGGGACCCTCAGGGACCCATCTCCACGCAGTAGGATCAAGACGAGATCTAAAAACGTCAGTGAATCTGGACAGAGAGGCTGCAAGCGCCTTATGCTGCTTATCATTCCCGTTTCGCCCTCTCGCCACCTCTCGAAATCCCTCTGGAACATTGCTAACACTTATTGGCGACATGGGATACCTCCTGGACGGACGCGAATCATCAACAAACGTTCTACATTCGAAACGGCGGCCTCGCGATCACGGTACAAGGCCAGAGGACGCGCGCTCACCAAACGGATTCCGAAACGGGAAGTTGCCACAACGCGGCGTGGCAAACACAACCAAACAACGCTCGTACACCACACGGACTCGAAGCTGCACTTGCAGCACATATACTCATTTTTATTCACATGTTTGGTATACTATTTCTTTCGAGTTCTATATCCTTCACCCCTACCTAATCATACAGTGGAGTTTAAAGGGGTGTGTTGGAGATTGTAAATCTCCCCTGTAATGCTTGACTTAGGTGCGAGTTAAGGTTGCTTACATAAGCGCTTAGAGCGCACTTACACAATGTGGTGGGCAGAATTTAAACTGGGTGTAAATGTAATGGGAAATGTGAATCAGAAATTCTAAGTTTAGTCTGACATTTGTGTGTTGACACAGTTTGAAGTATTGTCAGTGGAAAGAATGTTGGTGACAATTTGATAAGTTGGCAGTCGTGTTGCTTGTGTGTGAACGTTGTCCAAAATGGGAAGTATCAGTGTCGAAAGTATGGTTGTCGGAACTTCATATACTCACGAACAATAGAAATAGAGCTAAAATTTAAAGTAATAAAATTATGTACAAAAAGTAGTACTAAACTTCATGTACTATGTGGATTTCATAGGTATTACATGAAGTTGAGTACTACATTCTGTAAATGAATTTTTACTTCAAATTTTAGCTCTGTTTCTAATTGTTCGTCAATATATGAAGTTCTGACGACCGTACTTTCGACACTGATACTTCCCATTTTGGACAACGTTCACACATGAGCAACACGACCACCAACTTATCAAATTGTCACCAACATTCTTTCCACCGACAATACTTCAAACTGTGTCAACACACAAATGTCAGACTAAACTTAGAATTTCTGATTCACATTTCCCATTACATTTACACCCAGTTTAAATTCTGCCCACCACATTGTGTTAGTAGTATGTTTTTCATACTGTTCCCTCAGTAGTTGAGTCACTACTGAGGGTAAGTCCATATATATCTTACAGTAGACTACTTACTGATAACCTGTAGCTGCCTACAGGTACTTCAATACATATAGTAGTTGAGTCACTACTGAGGCTGCCTACAGCCCTTTTCTACACAGCCCCCACTTCTAACCTCCCTGCTTCCAATCCTCCCATTTCCAATCCCCCTACTCTGAATTCTCCCATTCCAAATCCCCCTGCTCTGAATCCCCCCACTCTGAATCCCCCCACTCTGAATCCCCCTGCTCTGAATCCCCCCACTCTGAATCCCACTGCTCCCAATTCTGGTGGGAAGTGCTCATTTGCTGTGATGTCTTCTGAGGTTGCAGATACAACATCTCCCTTGCTCCTCTTCTTGGACAATCATCCCCCTCAGAGTTCAGTCTCAGTTCCCCCCACCAGCAAGCACAGTTGAATGTCAGCTCAATCAGTTGGCAAGGCAAAGTCTCAAGCTTCTCATATGGTTGCAGTCATTGCTATTGACAACACAATCTGGCACTTGGGGGATCAGCTGGAAACTACATTCATGGATCCCCTCATCACTGTTCAAACAGTGACTACTATGACCTACAAGGATCCTGAGATGCCCACCCTCCACTGTGCATTCATGATGCATCAGTTCACAGGTAACTCCAACTCTGCAGCAGCTTATATTTCTTTACCTGATGATGAAGCATGGCATGCATACATTGTGGAGTTGTATGCCAATTTGAATGAAGTGGGGCTGAGTGGCACTGTCAGCCAATGCTTTGCATTGTAGCTACATCTTATGTTTGTCTTAGTCATTGTCTTGTAGCCACAATGTTTTGTAATCTCATCAGAATCTATCACATTGGCTACCCACATCTGAACTGCTTCGAAGCAAGAAGTGATGGAATTGAGTTGATAACAAAGAGTGAATGAATGCAAGTACATGAACTACAATGAGGTATTGACTTCTTCAATGAAATCTGATTCAGTATCAGACACTGCATCTATATCCCTCTGTGCATGTTCTGCCAAGATTGCCTGATAGTCAGTCCACATTGCAGCTGCAATATCATCATGTATCCTGCTCACAGCAAGGTCCTCTGTGTCCACTGTACCACCCACAGCTACATGAGAATTGATCATGGTACCTGACTGCTGCTGACCTTCATCTTCATCATCAGTATCAAGTGGGATGTCAAACATATCCTCCTCATCCTTATCAAAGCTGTAGATATAATTGTGCAGTGGGGATGCATGCCTGTATATCAATGTCATATTCCAGGGCCAGGAGAAGGATTTGAAAGTGACACTTCATGATGCTGAAAATTCTTTCGATGACATTGCATGCAGATGCATGCCATAGGTTGAATAGCTCCTCTTTAGTTGAGGGTCTGTGAAGATGAAATAAAAAGAACAAAAAGAAAGGGAATTCTTACTGGGTGTTAGTGCAGCCCCATTCTGCAAGGTGGTATTGAACACCATGAGATGGGACAAGTAGCTTGCAATGAGAGGGATAGCTGGCATCAGTGAGAAAATATTTACCAGTGTAAGGATAGATAATAAAAGAGAGTGGGAGGAGACTAAAAGAGGCTCCTGTTGGTAAGGGGTCCTAGTTTGACCCAGGAGGCTAGAGATGCCTGGTAGAGGTCAAAGAGTGTGGTGAAAACAACAAAAATGTGCCCTAAAAGTCCCAACAATAGCTGAGATAACATCTAGGGAGTGACTGAGGATGGAGGAATATTCTCCTGAGGCTCTGCATCTTTATTTCTGGCTTCTCATCTCTAGTGATGTGGCTGTTCCTTTTCTAAGTAAGTACAGTGTATGGTAAGTAGTTGTTGGCTTACATAAGCCAACAATGTGTCCAAACACTAAGTAAAAAGATAAGGAAATAAGAACAGAACAGATCTGTAAAGTAAAAACAGTGAAATAAAATAAAATACCTAGTAGGGAGACTTCCCTTCCTACACTGGTAGGGATATGAAGATTGGTTGAGAGTGCATCACCATAGACCCAAGCATTGGTTGTGGACCCTTCCCACCCAGTTAGCACATACATGAACTCCAGCCCAAAGTCACAGATGAAAAGGCCATTCTGTGAGAGGAAACCCTTGTGATTGTGGTAGTTCAAACATACAGTGAGCAACAAAAACATTGCAATGTTTGCAACATTTTGATTGTGTGTAAGATAGCTTGGAAATGGTTGTGGCTGTGCTAATCCCATAGGGAGGACAATTGTAGCCCTTGGTCCCAGCTTTCTATTGGTGGTCTTTCCAAGCTCAGGAGTGAAGTGGCTGTGATGGTATGGGCCAATTACTAAGGCACTGTTTGGACAGTACATAGAATTTGAATTTGGGATTCAAAATTCAAAATGTGAGTCACATGATACACTCACATGAGACCAGTGGCTATGCAGTTGCTCTAGTGGCACACACTGTTGACTACCACCACCATGTCGAGGAGCCACTCTGACTCTGATTGTTCTCTCTGATCTGGAGGCCCTGCAGCCGATGTACGTACAGCAAAATCAGTTCAGAAACCTAAGGCGCAATGGACAGATGAAGAGGAACTTGAGCTTGTACATTACTTGCAGGAACAAGGGGTGGGTGCTGGCGACAGCTACAACTTTTCCATGAAGTTCTTCAATGGTGCCTCTCAACATTTGAAACAGAAATTCCCAGTACAGCATGGTGGTGAGAAGACCGCTAATTCTTGCCAAACTAAGTGGTGTAGCATAAGTTCCTTATCTACATGACACACTGATCACTGATGAAATACTACAGCTGAGGGATAACTTCTACATAGTTCGTAATCTCAAGCATGCATCTGGGTTCACCTGGAGCGACATCAATGGAGTTGGGAAGGATGATTTGAATAAGGAATGGGCAGATTATATGGTGGTAAGTCCAGCAGTTACCCTCTAAGATAACATGTCTTATTCTAGCTACTATGTAGAAGCACAAAGGTGCAAAATGTTTCAGGAGCCAGGGCTTCCCTCTTTTCGACACACTCACAGATATGCTCCCATCCCAACCCAAAGGGACCCACATCTTCTGCCCTGGTGGCAAATGCACCAAGACTTTGGCAGTGTCCAGATTAACCATCCCATCAGTAGCATCCAGATCGACCATCCCATCAGTAGCATCCAGATTGACTGTTCCACCACCTATCCCAGCCACAGGTGCACCCTCCCCTGCAGCTCCAAGTTTTTCAATACCAACACTGTCTGTGGCACCACTCTCTGTCCCCACCACATCTGGATCCCCTGTGGGTCCCTCAACACCATTGTCTATGCCATCCTCTTTCCTCCAGTCAAAAAGAGACTCTACCTCTTCATCAGCTTTGACAAGTGTCAGTCAGAACAAGTGTAACACTTCTGTGTTGTCCAACACTGAGTCGGTTGAACCAACAGCATCCAAGTTATCCTGCAAGCATGTCCAAACTCCCTCACTCACAGTCACAGCACAACTGGAGGGTGCCAAGGCTATCAAACACCTCTCTAACACCATCAATGGGATTGCTCAAGCATTTGCTACAATGGGAATCACAATCACCACTGCCAATATCCATCAAGATGCCATTGCCATACTCAAAACATATGAAAATGACTATTCTGCAGATGAGCTTCTGTACCTTGCCGAACAGCTGATGCAAAGCTGAAGTGTGGCAACACTTTTTGCTGGCATGGGGGAGGTGGTTCAAAAGCATTGGCTGGAGACATGTCTTGCAGAATGAGCTGCACATAGATCAGCATAAATTTTACCTGCCTGTCATATACTTTTTGCTTTCTTTTGTCAATACTACATGTGAAGTGTCTCTGCCATTGAAATGTGCTGCTAAGTACTGTGTCTATCAAGCCAGTAATGGAATCCTGTGACATGCACACTCTGCCAAATAATCTGCCCACATATCTGCTGCAATCCTGTCATGGTGCTGGTTTGCACACACTGTCTCATCCCCCAGCTGCATGACTGCTTCTTCAAAATCAGTTCCAGCAAGCAAAGAGCCATCCCTTTCCTCAAACTGCATCCACTCCCAGTCGAAGTTGGGGTCATTGTATTGATTGGGCTTGAAGTGGTTGAGGAAGTTGTGCAATGTGCACAACACTGAGGGGATATGAGCTTGAACATTCATGCTATACTCTGGGGGGGAATTGAGGATGCGCCATTGGCACTTTAGTACTCTGAAGATACATTTGATAATGTTGCACAGTGAGGCATGTTGAAGATTGTATAGTTTGTGTTTGTTTCTGGGTCTGCTTGCATTAGTTATGCCAGAAGAGAGTCCTAGCGACACACCCAGCTCTCCCTTGGTGCCATTCCCTCAGGTGATAACACACACCATGGTATGGTACAAGAAGCACATTGCATGATGTGAACCCAGCATCTGCAACAAGGTATTTACCTGTAGGCATTGCTAGACCATTTGTGACTGCATCTTTCCACAGAGCACTGTCAGTGACAGACCTGTCCCAGCCACACAGTGAGTATGTGAAGTCAAATCTGAAGTTGCAAATGAATAGGCAGTTTTGTGACAGGTAACCTTTCCAGTTATGCATGAATGCATGATCATCTTCAGAAGCAAACACATGGATGTGCGAGCCATTGACTGCACCGATGCACTTATTGAAATATCTGAATTTATTGTCTTGGATGATCTTGTGCAATACAGGTGTTTTGGATGTGGGGAACTGGATCTGTGAGTTGTAAAACTTGGGTGATGAAAAAAAGTATAGCATGCATTTGAAATAGCTGCCAACTACAATGTGACCAGCATTTGGAATGTTTAAAAGTTAGTACTCACTTTGTAATGGTGTCTGGTGATCATTGGAACTGTTCTGCAGTAAGACAAGAAGATAAACTGGTCACAGATGTATATAGAAAGGTTCTGAGTTGCTCTTCTAGTGATACACCATTCTGTGAGTCCACAATGTCGTTCTCACAGAATGTGTAAGAGTGCAGAAAAGGTGTCAATGGAAAGACTGAAATTGATCTTCATGTGGTCTGGATGACCCTCCAAGAGCTCCAATACCCAAGCATGACCAGTAAGGATCAATGTGTGATGGGGGATATGCAGGGGGACCGAGAAAACTTTGCAAGCAAGCTGAGCAACTTGTGCCAAAATGAGTGTTAAGATTAGTAGTAGTCGTCGATGGCAAATGATGTAGTTTATGACAGCCTGGTATGCTGGCCCTTGAGCTGCCAGATCTTGGTTGATATTGACATCCATGAGTGCTGCAGTAATTGATGAGGAGTGATATGACCTGCATCACATGCTGTCATGTGAGTCACTCTCCCAGTCTCCCCCTTCGCTTTCCCCTTCATCAGAGCTCTTATCAGAGAGATCTGATGCCATTTTGCTCGCAGGAAGGTGAGTTTCACCTCGCGTGCCTTTTCCATTGGTAGCAGACACTTGAGCCTTCATTTCCTTGGTTACCAGGTCAATTTCAACTCGTTCGAGCTCACTGCCATCTCCCTCATCAAAAACGACATCGCGTGTTTCAACAATTTGTCCAGTAGGCTGATGAACACAAGTGTAAGCCTTTTTATTTGTGGAATACCCTAGGAAGGTGCATTCAAGGGACTTGACACCTAACTTATGTCGCTTTTCTTCAGGGATATGGGCATGTGCAGTACAGCCAAAGACTCGAAGATGGGCAACAGAAGGTTTATTTCCAGAGTATGCTTCATAGGGCGTAGAAAATTTGTTGAGTGCTTTCGTAGGAAGACGGTTTATGATGTGGGCAGCATGTAGTACCACATCCCCCCAGAACTTGTTTGGTAGACCTGCGTCATTGAGCATCACACGTGCACACTCAATGAGTGTTCGGTTCATTCGTTCTGCAACACCGTTCTCTTGTGGTGTGTACGCATTCATCTTTTCGTGATGTATGCCCTTAGACTTCAGATAGGCCTCGAATTCCTTTGAACTATATTCGCCACCACCATTGCTGCGGAGGTAGTTTGGCTTGCATCCGGTTTCAGCTTCTGCACGCACGAAGTACTCCTTCGTAAATCCAAATACTTCGTCTTTTGATTTTGCCAACTTCACCACTAGGTGGTGAGAATGACCATCGATGTATGTGACAAAATACTGGTGACCGGTCCATGCTGTAGTTTCCATGGGGCCGCATATGTCCGAGTAAGTTCTGTGAAGAACATTTGGATTTTGCACATCTGACTTTGCTGTTATGGGCTCGCGATGTTGCTTTCCTTTCAGACAAGCCTTGCAAGTAGACGCATTATGATCTTTAGAGCCAATTACTTCCATCCCTGAGACCATATCTTTTTCTTCGAGTTTAAGGACATTTTTAATATTTGCATGCCCGAGGCATCGATGCCAGATCTCGAGGGTTGCTTTAGACATGGTGGTGCAGGAGGTGAAGGCAGACAGGGGAGTAGTGGGATTGAGTGCTCCTGGTGCATTGACTATGCATGCAGAATGACTGCCGGATGTGACGCTTGCTTCCAATATGTACAGGGATTTCTGTTTGGATGCCAGCGCTGCCACTTTGTCTCCAGCTAGTATCTTGCAGCTGTGTTCTCCGAAAATAACCTGCAGGCCTTTTGAGGCTAAGGCCAGTACAGACATCAAGTTTGTGTCGAGATCAGGTACATAGTACACATCTTGTAGCAGGGTAGGACTTGAGCGACCATTGTCCAGTTTCATGTCCATTTCGATTCTCCCCTTGCCAGTGGCTAGGATCGACCTGCCATCACCGATGATGACTGGTTGTGTCAGAATTAATTTTTGGAAGGAGGTGAACCATGTGCACTGACAGCACATATGTGCTGAGGCACCGGAGTCGATGACCCATTCTGATGCACCTGTACCAGAACAAGTATGCGCCATGAAGAGCTGGAGGGAAGTGCTGTCTGCATCCTCCACTTGTATGATTTTCGCTGACAGCTCGGTTTTCTCTTTTGACTTGTCGCTTTGCGAGGTTGACTGAGAGGTCGCCTTTGCCGCTTCGTCCGCTTTCTTCTTATGACACTCATTTTCCATATGCCCAATTTTTCCACAGGGTTTGTAAGTACACTGCTTTTTTCTCTTCTTGTCCGTCGGCTTAGACTTCTTGCTAGTAGTCATCTTTGCAGCTAGTGCTGACTGCGTCTTGGTGGACAGTTGAGACTTTTCCTCAATTAGGACTTGGGCTTTGACTGCGTCGACAGAGAGCTTGTCATCTGATGCCATCAAGATAGTATGGAGTGTCGAGTATGACTGCGGAAGAGATATGACCATAGCTATTGCTACGAGTGAGTCGTCGAGAGGTTGACCAAGGGATGCGAGTATGTGAGCCTTCTGATGCATAGCATTCAGTTGGGTTTCCATGGGTTGATCGTCTGTGAGGGTCCCACGGAATAACTCACCAATGATATAGGCAATACTCTGTTTGCCTTTACCCTCATACCGCTCCTTCAGCTTGTTCCAGGTTTCTGCCACGGTGGCTGCATATAGGACACCGCTCAGAGGTTCGTCCTTGAGTGTGAGCGTTATCTGCACACACGCCTCTCTGTCCTTATTTTGCCATTCTTCATGTTCGTCTGGGTGGGTGTTAGGGTCCGGAGATTTTGTTTCGGAACCAGCAACGATGTTCCAGAGTGCTCGAACTGACAAGACCTTTTGCATTCGAAATTTCCACATCTGATAGTTAGAGCCATCATCTGCGAGAGCTGCTATGTCGTAGAGTCTGCTAGATCCTTGAGAGACCTTAGCGCTTGCATATGCTGACGTGTTTGAGCTTGCAGACGGCCCAGCCTTTGCCTTTGAGGCAGATGATGCAGATGGCGATGACATATCTTGTAGCTAGTAGTGGTACCACTTGTTCGAATATGATTTGAGTATGTTAGAGCTCGGGGCTCATAACCTCTTGAAGTAAGGCAGACGGACTCAGGTGTTACCTGTGAGAGGGAGTCTCAGACTTTAAATGAACAAGTCTCTATTGTAGTACTCTAACCTGTGAGAGGGAGTCTACACATTATTCAGTAATGTAAATATCAAGAAAACAGAATAGAATTTACCTCAGACTTTAAATGAACAAGTCTGAGGTTCGTCGAAGGGAAAAACATCATAATATTAAGGGAGAACGTTGTCGCATGGGGGCATGATCCCTCTCACCCGCTGCCTGTGTCGCTAACTCCGGCTAATTCGGCAACCCGTTCTTATTACACAAAACCATGTGGCTTTTCAAACCCAGCCATTGCCTGTTCAGTCGTGGCACAGCAACTCTTCCCACACTCTCAACCTGTAGTAATAACATGTTTTCCTTGCAATGTACAGAATATATATACAACAAATAACACTGTGTGAGCATGGGAAGGTGTTTTTATCTCAAATTTTCGCTTTTTTGGCCTTTTTTGCTATGCTCTTCTACTCCACTGCTGAGATACCATATTTTCTAGCCAGATATTAGTTTTTCCATTACCTTCTCCTGTCTGCATAATGTATATATTGAGACTTCAGGACCATTTTTACCCTGGGAAATATTTTTCATAACTGCAAGTGTTGTTATCTGTGCCCCACTGATTGGCATATGAACTAATATGGACTGATAACCTGATAACCAGTGTCCTTCCCTCCATAGATGTGAGTTGCATGACATACAAGAAATCTTATAACACAGTTCTGGCTCTGCAAAGCATTGGTCAGTGTATGTTCATCCCTTCATGATGGATGTGAATTGATAATGGCATCCTGGATGCATCAAGTAACATTTCCTGTGTTTTTCACCTGATCTCTGTGATTGGAGTGCTGGTTGTCCCTTCTGTATCAGTAGCTGGCAAGACTGTGTAATGTCATTTTCCATCCATCTCAATGTGTGTTGACATCCTCTTTGCCTTGATGGGGGCTCATGCTGTGAAAAGTAGAGGTATGTTGTTGGAATATTAAACTGCCCTCTTAGTAGTACTTACTTTGGTGCGAAGGTTTGTTGCTTACATAAGCAAAAAATGCGTACATACAGTAGGATAAATTTTCTCCCTTCCTCAGTAGCTTGGTGTTACTGGGGAGTAAGTCATCCTTTTACTTAGTCTTTACACTTACTGATCACCTGTAGTTAATTATCTGACAGGTACATATTAATATATAGTAGCTTGGTGTTACTGGGGATTAATTATCTGACATATGTGACTGGGGAACTCAACAGGGTTGACCCAGACATAGGCCAGAACTAGGGATAAGTCAATGGGGCATATCCCAGTGACTTCTCCACTCTTTATACAGTATGCATTATCTACATACAAACAGTGACAAATGTATGATACATGTATGGCATGACTATGATGACCTATGACATCACCTACATCAGGAAAGTTACAAGTATGTAGTCTAATTCATCTGCTTTCATCTACAGCAGATGACTGCAGACACTGCAGATGGATGCAGATGATTAGACATCTGATGTCAGAGTTTCAATGCCTATGCCCTCATCTGATTGGTCAATCCAAGACATTAAGTTAATATAGCCAAGGTCATCAGATGCTGTCAGACATAATCAGACACCTCAGACACAGTAGATGCACGTAACTTTGCTGATGTACCAGCCTGGTCCCTGACCTCATATTCCAACACATGCAACATATTTCCCCATCACCTGAGCACACTGTTGACCTGATCTTTCCAACTTTCAGTGGGGTCTCATGTCCCTCCATAGGTGAAGTAAGTATGATATTGCAACAACATTTTCTCTGGGCCTGAGTGCATTCAATTCAATGTTGGGTCTCTCCAGACATACTCTGGATCAATGGCCATACTTTGTAGTTGACAGGGGTAACCTGGGCCTCACCTTGCACCCAGGCACCTCACCAATGGTAGGGTAGTAGCTGCCATGGGTGCAGGGGTCCATAGCTATGGTGGGTTTGCCACAGCTGGTCTAAGGATGGTGGACAATACACACTTAGATTGAGGTCAACTACATGTAGCATACCATGAGTATAATGGGTGTACACCATGTCTAGAAGGGGACCATGATGTTTATTGGTGTTATGTACATATGCATACTCAGTGTAGGATTATCTAGGGTTGGGATCAGGCCTGTGTGAAGGGGTTGGATCTGGGCTATCACAAGCTGGGACACAGCCTACATTGGCAGCTGGGATACAGCCTGGGTTGGTAGCTGGGATGTAGCCTGGGTCAGCAGCTGGGATGCAGCCTGTGTTGGCAAACTGGGATGCAGCCTGTGTCAGCAAACTGGGATGAAGCATGTCCCAGCAGGCTGCGAAGCAGCCACGAGCCCGAAGGGCTCGTTCAACCTAAGTTAAGGTAAATTATGTAAGGCTGTGCAGTGACAAAGACAAGGAAGACAAGGTGAAACTGGTCAAACTCCAACAGCTGTCCCCCTGGGTGCAGAGTCACATCCCTTTTGCTTCCTTCTTGAGCCCATGACTCAGTGTTTGAGAATGTTCTCGACTTCCCATTCAGGTAAGTCATCGATCAGGTCCAGAAGGGGTGGCATTTCAGCTCTTCCGTATTCGTTGTTTTCTTCAAATGGGTAGATCCGTGATGTGTGAAATACTGGGTGCATTCACCATGTGTCAGGGATCTTGAGCTGAACAGCCACTGGTGAGATTACTTTCATAACTTCGAAAGGGCCAACCCATTGGGGTGCCAGCTTGGTGCTTGGGATGTCCCTTTTTAGGGTAGATGCATCTAGCCATACTAGATCACCTTCCCTTGGGGGAATATAGGGTACCTTGCTTCTTGCTCGCATTGCCTCTTGCACAGCTTTGTGAGCTAGAAGTGCTGAATCCTGATTGGCGGCTAGCTGTTGCATGCAATTGTCAACTGCAGGCACATCTGTTGGTTTTGACACAGAGGGGTAGGGCACTGGGTCGTATCCATAAAGGAGAGAGTAGGGTGTTTGATTATGGATGGAATGGACCCTAGAATTGTGCACAAACTTGGCTTGAGGTAAGAACTGAGCCCAGTCTTCTGGTCATGCATCGCAATACATCCACAGGTAGGTCTTGATCTCTTGGTTGACATGTTCGCTTTTGCCATTGGTTTGGGGGTGGTAGGCTGTGGATAGCTTTTGCTGGATTCCCAAAGCCTCATAGAGTTTGGTGGTAAAGGCAGAAGCAAACTGTGGGCCCCTATCAGATATTACAGCATCCAGGATGCCATATCTGGGGTACACATAGCATAGAAAGAGATTTGCCAATTCGACGGAGTTGCAAGTTTTGTTGCAGGGGATAAGGACCATGCCTTTTGTGAGTCCCTGATCCATGATAGTAAGGATGGAGTCATATCCTTCTGACTCCAGGAGATCCATCATGAAGTCCATGGAAATTTGTTTGAATGGGAAAGGGTTTTTTGCTGTGTCATTTGGTGTGACAGGGGGTGTGACACTGCAAGCATTTCACAATTTTTTATGCCAAAATATGTTGAAAAAATTGAAAGAAGAGATACTCTTTTATTTGGGCTGTGTTCACAGAAAAAATGCAAATATGATATTTTGTTTTCTTTGTCTTTTCTTTGCAAAAACATGAATTGATAGTAGTGCTGATTAGCTTCTACACTAATGGGTATTACCATCAATCAATGTTTTGTAGCAAGTCATGCAAAGAAAAGAATATATTAATTTTGCCTTTTCTCTTTGAAAACACCTGTCAAAAAAGAGTATCACTTTCTTCAATTTTTTCAGCATGTTTTCTGAAGAAAAACTGTGAAATGCTTGCAGTGTGAGAGGGTGAGTGATGACCTTATTGGCTTGACAGCTGGGGCATCCTCTCATGTACTCTCTCACCTGCTTCCACATTCCAGGCCACCAGACTTCGTTCTTCATCTTCCATATCATTGCTTTCACTCCAGGGTGTCCAGCTGCTGCTAGATCATGATTGTCCCTGAGGTACTCATGTTGGAGAGAGGGGGGAATGTAGAGTCAACTGTCATGTCACTTGGTCTGATCGTCCTTCTCCTCTATCTTGTCATTTTTTGTAAGAGTCTCATCCTTCAGCATTGTTTCTTTGATTTGGTTGAACAAATCTTGAGATATTGCATACACCCCTCTGTCCAACTGTCATACATTGCTGGACAACTTGTTGGTGAGGTTGGAAGTTTGGGTGGATGGTGGTGACAACAAAAGAGTTTGGCTCTTCTTTTGAGATTGTTGAGGTGTAAGTGGGGCTTCTCCTTTTCTTTCCTTTCCCTCCAGCCCTTGTGCTTTGGTAGATGTCATTTTTGTGGTGTCCCTAGCCGGTTTTGAGGGTTTAAATGGGAGTTTCACCCCCCCCTCAAGCCACAACGAGTCCGGTAGCACCATAGTCATTGGGGAAGGGTCAGCAGAGTAGTCAGGACGGTGGGAGAGGGAGTCTGGGACAGTCATTAGTTTACCTGGTTTGTGTGCTAGCTGGATAGGGAAATCTTGAAGGAAAGCTGCCCATCATGTTTGCCTTTGGCTGAGTTGTTGCGGTGACCAATAATAAGTGAGGTTTTGGTGATTGGTGTAGACCATAGTAGGGGTGACAGGGGAAATGAGATAGTGTCGCCATTCTTCGAAGGCTCGCATGATGGCAAGGAGTTCCAGGTCATACACCTGATAATTTTGTTCAGCTCCCACCAGACTCTTTGAGAGATAGGCACAGGGGTGGAGTTCCCTGTCCTCAAATTGTTGACAGAGGACAGCTCCTGTGCTGATGGCTGAGCCATCAGTGAAGAGGGTGAAGGGTTTTGAGAAGTCTGGGAGTCGCAGAACTGGCTGGGAGTACAGTGCTTGCTTAAGCTGCATGAAAGCATCAGCTTGCTCCATGTCCCATTTGTACGGGACATTCTTCTTTGAGAGGCAGTGAAGAGGTGCAGCAATTTGGGAAAATGAGGGGATAAATTGTTGGTAGAAATTGCAGAATCCAAGAAACTGTCATAGTTCATGTAGGTTGTTTGGGGTCTGCCATTCCTTGATTGCTGCAAGTTTTGTTTCTGACGGTTTGATTTGCCCCTGTTGGATAAGGAAGCCCAGGAATTCGACCTCTTCCATCTCGAAGGTGCACTTCAAGATCTTCAGTCTCAATTCCTCTTTGAGGGTGATCACCAGAAACTCTTCTATCCACTGATAAAGTTTGTCCTTGGTTTTCACATGGATTGTAACATCATCCATAAAGATGATGAGTTTCTTCGAGTGCATCATGTCTCCAAAAGTGGTCTCCATATACCGCTGGAAGGTCAGTGGGGAGTGCACTGTCCAAAGAACATGACAGTAGGCTTGAAGAGTCCTCACAGGGTGATGAAGGCTCCTTTCCATTCATCGCCCTCCTTTACCCAAATGTTGGTAAATCCCCAGTGAATGTCAAATTTCGCAAAATATTTTGACTCGGCTAGTTGGTCAAGAAGGGATTTGACATCTGGTAAAGGATAGGAGTCCTTTATCATGTATTTGTTGAGTTTGCAGTAGTCTTGTACTACCCACTTCTTTCCATCCTTCTTTCTGATGAAGAACACTGGTGAGGCCTGTGGTGATTTTGATTTTCATATTTTTCCTGCATTCAGGTTTTCATCCAGGAACTCATCCAGGGCTTGCAGTTCTTCCTGTGAAAGAGGATAAATGGGTGCTTTCTTCGGTTTGAAGTTGTCAGAAAGCTTGATTTCATGGTCGAGATATGGCCGGCATGGTGGAAGTGGAGTGTCTTCCTTGGAGAAGACTCTTGCAAATTTCTTGTAATGTGGGGGAAGCATGACCTCCTCTTTCTGGATGGCCACTTCGAGTTGTGTTGATATAGAGGTCTTCCGAAGCATTACAAGTTCCTCATCGTTGTATTCTTCTTTGTCTGATGATAGGTTTAACTCCCTGAGACAGGGGTCTCCAAACCCGATCATCTTTTGCTTTTTCCAGTCAAATATGGGGTTGTACTTGGCCAAAAAGGGCATCCCTAATAGGACATCTTCCCGAGATTTCAGCTCCATTTCAAAGGTGTGGATCTTCACATGTTTGTGGAAGATCCTGGTGTTCACTGCAAGCATTTCACAATTTTTCATCCCAAAATATGCTGAAAAAATTGAAAAAAGAGATACTCTTTTATTTCAGCTGTTTTCAAAGAAAAAAGGTGAATATAATGTAATATTTTCTTTGTGTTTTCTGCCAAAAAACATGAATTAATGGTAATGCCCATTAGGTTCTTCACTAATGGGTATTAGCATCAATCAATGTTTTTTAGTAAATCATGCAAAGAAAACAAAGTGTTATTATTGCCTTTTCTCTTTGAAAACATGAGTCAAAAAAGAATATCTCTTTCTTCAAATTTTTCAGCATGTTTTCTCAAGAAAAATTGTGAAATGCTTGCAGTGGTTGAAGGTGCAGATATGGGTCACCTTCTGCTGGCTTGGCCCTTCGAAGCTTCTCGCTGTCCAAGGATGTTTGACTCGAGTTTGTTTCAGATTGTATTTTTCAACAATCTTTGGGTGAATGACATTGACCTCTGCGCCACTGTCAATCATGGCCTTGATTTCTGCATCTTCTCGATCAACCAGGAACATGGACCTGAACAATGAGGAATTTGAAACTGCTTTCGATTGCTCAAAGTCCATAGCTACAGAAGTAGTCCTATTAGTCCAAGTTGGTCAAGTCGAAGTAATGGAAAATTGTCCTGCTCCTCCCTGTGCAGCTATGGGGGAGCTGTTTAAAAATCCTTTCTATCGTTTTTGATGTTGTTGTCGGTAAGCATATTGATGCCTTCCATTTCTCATTTGTCTTCTTTCCAAAGATCTTCGAGAAGTTGCCTGATTTGTTGACGGTGATCCCATCGATCAGGGCTTTTCTTCTCTTTTGGGCATTCAGCCCTTCGATGCCCAGCCTCATTGCATCCCCAGCACATGATTTCTCTGATCCATGATCGTGAGTTGCCTTTCTGGTTCCAGGGCTTCTTCAGAGGCCCCCCAGAGTTTTGTTGGCAGTCCATGTCCATCACATATGGATCTCTATCAGGTGCTCGGTTAAAATGGGACTTTGTAAGGTTTTGTCCCAGGATGCACCGGTCTTCTTCAGTTTGCTGACCAGTGAACAGGTGAAGTTGAGAAAGCATGGTTTGTGCTGCTGTTGCTGACTGGATCCATTCTGCTGGTGTTGTTGGGCAGGTGTTGGTTTTGAGGATCCATTCATTAAGCTCAGCCCTTAGCCCTCTTCCATAGAAGACTCCTGCTTCAGGGCTAGTTTCTGAAAGCTTTGCCTTGTTCATCACATTCAGGAAATCAGTCATGTATTCTTCCAAGGTTCTTGTTCCTTGTCTGATGGCTGATAGTTTGAGAAGGGCCATCTGAGACATGTCACCGATCTTGAACATCTGGTCCAGTTTTGCTAGGAAGCCTGCCCACGTGTCCACAATGTGAACAGTGTCGAGCAGTAGGGATTTCTTGGCATAATTCTCTGCCCATGCTTGTGCGGACCCTTTGGTCATGAAGGAGAGAGTGAAGCCAATCTTCTGCTCAGCCATTCGGTAGATGTGAGAGTTGATGCCCAGATAAGTTTTGATTGATGTGAGCCAGGCATCATATATGGCATGGTTGCCATCATACTCCTGTGGATGGTTTAGGCTTAGTTCCTTTGCAGACCCTTCTCCAGAGTAAGAGTCATGTCCCTTTCCTTTCTCTGCGGGACCTCCTCCAGAGCCTCCAGGGTCTTTTGGTTTAGTTGGGATAGTAAAGTCCATAGTGGACGCATACTTCTCCTGGTACCACTTCACCAGTTTGGTGACTGGTACCTCAGTTTGTGTTCCAAAGGGATCTTCTGACATCTCGATGTCACGGTCTTGTAAAGGTTGGGTTTCTTGAAAAAGGTCACCTCCAAGCGAAGAGTTCTCCTCTTCCTCCTTAGGCTGTTGGGGTGTTGTGAAGCAAGGGTCTTCTCCCACAGCTGGGTTTGTTAGCCCAAACGCTGCAAAGACTCCTTTAGCTCCTTTGAGGAAAGATGGGGTTGGGGTGGACTCAAAGTCCTTGATGGAGGGTTGCTGGTGAGTTAGAGATCTGGGGATATGGGATGGATCTGGTCTTGGGGCAATGGGGGATCTCTCTTCTGGGGGATAAGGGTGGAAGCGAGATGAAGAGTGTTCTCTCTTGAGGGGTAGAGCAGAGGTTCCAGAGGACTGTGGTCGCTCCTTCTGCCTTTGTTCCTTTCTAGAGGGAACTGGGGGTCGGAATTTAGAGGATGTTGTTGATCCTGCTACAGAGGGTGGCCTCTGAGGATCAGGTGGTGTGTCTTGATGAGAAGACACGTTTGATGAGTTTGATGATTTCAAACGAAGGCTGGGGTAGTTCCTGCAGTGGTTCCTTGCATTCTAGGTGAGTCTCTAGAGGGCTATGGGTTACCATAGGGGTCCCTTCGTAGAGATGAAGAGGTAGTCAATTGAAGCTACCACTTCAGGAGTAGTGGGGAACTCGAGACTTTGCTAGGGACGATTGTCGACCTAGGAAGACTTTGGGGTTGAGCTGAAGTTCTCGAGAGGATTTCATTTACTTTGGTAGAAGGAACTTTTAGCTTTTGTTACGTGCTGGAATACCTCACCTGCCATAAGTGACAAGTGTTGGTGCTGAGGCTCTTAGGGGAGTAGTTGGCATGCTTGCAGTATTGCCAGGGTTGACCTCAAGGGCTTAATAGTTTTACCCCTTCTATGGCCAGGCAAGCAGTTCTGACAGAGGAGTTCTGAGAAGATGCTATTCTGGTTGCAAGGTAGCTAAAAGTTGGAGATACAGGCGAGTCCCTATGTGTATATATACTACCTCTGACTGTTTGGCAATCTTTGGGTGAGTCATGTAGAGGATGTGCTCATGAGAACCAAGACACGTTGAGTCAGAGATAGTGAGAACAGCCTGTGTACCAACTTTGGGGATGGGGAAAAGGGGAAGGCATGTAGAATGAAATAGTGTCCAAAAAGGGGAGTGACTTGTTGTGGGAGAAATAGAAGAGATAGCACAAGTCATGTCGATCGGAGAAGTCCGATCGACAGAGGGGAAGGCCATATAAGGAATGGCATATAGTAAGCATCTGGGGTAATGGGGAACATAAGTCATGTAGGTGTCAGTGGACACATTGCGTGTACAGGGAAGGGGAAAGAGAGTCTGAAAAGGGAAAAAGTATGATGTGGTGTATCATGATGCACATGATGGCAAGCTTGTACACAGCTTCACAAACATGAACAATCCCAGAAGGTTACAAACTTGGGCTAAACTGTGTGATCTGTACAAGCTCTAACACAGTGGCAGCTTCAATGTTTTCACATGCTCTAAAGAGTATTCAAAAGTGAAAACACAATGTTTTATTATGATTCAAATTAACAGGCTCTCACAAGATTTTATTCTGAGAATATTTACAATTTTTATTACCAGTCTGTATTGGGAGAAACATTAGATATCCATCCAAAGACAATTGAGAATTATATATTGTGTGAATGTCATAAGGTTATTGACAATAATATCTGCCCAATACTCTTTATAGTGTGAGAAAATGTTGAGCAGCCAATGAGGAACAAGGGTTCAATATTTTCTCATGCTCTAAAGCATATTGGGCAGATATTATTGTCAATAACCTTATGACATTCATGCAATATATAATTTTCAATTGTCTTTGGATCAATATCTAATGTTTCTCCCAATATAGACTGGTAATAAAAATTATAAATCTTAGAATAAAATCTTGTGAGTGCCTGTTAATTTGAATCATAATAAAACATTGTGTTTTCACTTTTGAATACTCTTTAGAGTGTGTGAAAACATTGAAACTGCCACTGTGTAAGAGACCAACCATCTGCACTGGAACTACCTGGCTGGCCCTGAATAATCATTTCATCAGCTTCCCCCTGGCATATCCTCCTCTCAAATGTCCATATGCATTCACTAACCCTCTGCAGATCCTCTCTGGAGCTCTGCTTGACCTCCAGGAGTATCTTCATCAGCAAAACAGTCATTTTGGGACAGTGTCACAGTCACTACAGGTGGCTACAGTGTCACAGTGCAATTTTCTTTGGCTTATATTGCTCTAAATATGACATCTATTGCACTCCTAATGTTAGAAACATGTGTTCATGATATATACATTTGTATGAGAATATATTTGTGGTCTCAAACACAGTAATTAAAAAGTTGAGAGACACTGTACAGTGGGGGACCTACCTGTGACACTGTGGCACACTGTGGTGGCTGTACAGTGCTGCACAGCCAAATGCTGTTTTGCTGATGTTCAGAGGGCTGTTCAGCTCCCAGCAGTATGATTTTTATCCAACTCTTACTGTCTCATGAATGAACACCTTTCATTGATCATCCTTCACACTCACCAACAGTTTACCATGTCTGCAGGCCATGTTTCCCAATTGTCTCAGTCCATTATGACCAAAGGAATGGGAAGACACTTCTGCAGCACTCAAAAAGCAAGGAATAAGAAGAAAACCTTGACCACTGTTTCTATTCCTGCACATGCCTTCAAATGCCAGAAGCTCCTCAATGAACTGGCTGGTTTACTCACTCCTCTGCTTTCTGAATCCAGGTTACACATCAACAGTGATGTGACATCTCCCATCCCCCAACATGTGGACCTTCCAGAACTGATAGAACCAGAAGAAGTACTATTTATGCTTGACTGCAAGGAGGCATCCTCTAGCAATGAAACTGTCAGATGCACTTGTGTCATGCATCCTCCTAACAAGTCTATCTCTTTGTGTGTGAGCTGGTGGGCTGTCATCCAGACTATAATAGACCCTTTCATCAAGTACATGACAGCAATGCTAGGCAAACCTTTGCCTGTCCTTGGTGTAGAGTTGATAGTGAAAGGACCCTGGGATCTAGTAGGGGTCTCCTAGATATGAAGTGAGGGGTGAATTTGACCCAGGAGGCTAGAGTTGCCTGGTACAGAGTCAGAGAGTAGGGAGAAAAGACTGAAAATGTGCCCAAAATCCAGAAGAAACTCAAGAGAATGTCTGAGGACTGTCTGGGGATGGAGAACTAAAATTCTGAGTCTGTTTTGTCTTATTTCTGGCTTCTTGTCTGGGGTAGCTCATCTGTTATTATTCCTAAGTATGTACAGTACTCTTCTAAGTGCTCACATGGGCTTACATAAGCCACAATGCATGCAAACACTAAGTAAAAGTGAAACAAAAGTATAGTAGAAAGAAAAACATCAGCAAAAACAATGAAATAAAAGAATTATCCTACTAGGGAGGATACTCTCCCTACATTGGTTCACCTCTTTTGTCATGTACTGCACATGGCTGAGAATGAAAGGTCACTAATCTATTGTGTTTATTTTTTGACCATGAGTTTCTGTACCTCTTCACTGTTCTGGGGCTCAATAATGATGGGCATTAGGCTTTATGTCTATTAGCATTTCCAGCTGTGACTGTTCCACACTCCCTCAAATGCTTATTTCCCACTGCACCATCCCAGCCCTGGATGGCCATATAAGTGGAACCTCTTTCTTTCTATCACATGCTTTTCAAGCATTTGTGCAATGCAATCAACACACTTGCTGCTGCTCTCAGTACATACTATGGTAGGTGAGGTTTCTGCATGACAAATCAACAAGTAGGTGAAACTATACTCCTTTCCATTCATGCTGCTATATGCTAACTGGTACCAGGGAATAACTGTGAAAAACCCACTCCAGCATGGTCTTGGTTGGGCCATGCAATGGTATACAATTTTAAGTTGAAGTGGAGAAGCAAGTGGACAGTATCCTCCAGTGCTGTCAACGTCTCATCAAGCCACCTGCTATTACACCCCATTCCCAGCATCCTCTGACATCCTCCATGCCTCCAGTTACTGAGCAGGAGCCTCTCTCCCAGGGCTCCTGCACCAAGATTCTCATCCAACAATGCCCAGCTTGCTTCAGTGGTGTCTTGTTTGGGACTTCACTGGATAAAGGCTGTGATATCCATGTTGTGATGGATGGTAATTTTCATCGCCATCATCAGTGTTCAGCAGGTGATTCTCCATCATCCTATGAACCTTCTTACTTTCTTCCCAAGGTGCAGGTGGATGCTATTGGATGATGCATCACTCAGGCCTGCCAACATCTATTGAAGAGAATACAATCTACTGTCCCTGATGAGGCCATTGACCACTGTGAAGCATCAAATGAAGCCATGGATGGCCAAAAGCAAAAGGCATCTACAGATGGCTTTGATGACACTGGATTAATGGCCCTTATATGTCAACATGACATTCCACTTTTCTTTGCAAACATAGACACACCAGGTGAGCAGCAAAAGTATGGTGTCACTCTCATTGACCACCTCTTGTCTCTTCTTCCACCCCAGGCTAACATAGTGGTACTGTATGATGTGGGTTGTGTTTTATCTCACTCACTCTCCTGGGTACATTGGATGACTACTCTATTCATCTGCTGAATACTGGCATTCAGTTTGATATCTTTGACCAAGCCATCATGCATCAGCAAAACAGTCATTTTGGGACAGTGTCACAGTCACTACAGGTGGCTACAGTGTCAGTGCAATTTTCTTTGGCTTATATTGATCTAAATATGACATCTATTGCACTCCTAATGTTAGAAACCATGTGTTCTTGATATATATATTTGTATGAGAATATATTTGTGGTCTCAAACACAGTAATTAAAAAGTTGAGACACACTGTACAGTGGGGGACCTACCTGTGACACTGTGGCATACTGTGGTGGCTGTACAGTGCTGCACAGTCAAATGCTGTTTTGCTGATGTGTCCTGCCTTCATTTTGTGACAACAGCAATGCACATGTATGGTCATGAATGGGCCTGTCAACTCATTTACAACCCATGCCTCATTTCAGGCTTAGGGTTATCTGATGGCAAAGGTATGGAGTGCTTGTGGTCCTGCTTCATTAAACTTATTGGCATTGAATGCATATCATCCATGGGTTCATATCATAACCATGTCACATAGTTAGCTCATCATTACCTAGTGTCAATGCTGCATTTGGCTCCTCAATCAACATGCAGCAGCAATTGGTTATGAAATGCAGACCAAGCTTGGTGATTGGCTGAGGTGCTGCCTCAAGAAGGGAGTGTGTGAACTGTGAACAAGGTTCTGCCATTCAAGAAGTCCTTGACAACAGTGGTGTGAGTATTGTGGAGCTCAAGGAACAATGGGCCAATCAACAAGCAGCACAACTGTCCATCAGGGCATGTATGTATCCATTCCTACCATCCAGACTCTTCCCATTCCTAATTGAACTGATTAGATGCCCCCATGAAGCTCAAGGAAGAGCTTGACACTGTGCTCTCATTGCAAGCTGACTTGGACACCACTACTAAAGTCATCCAAGCAGCCCAAACAACCATAGAACAGGGGAATGTAAGTCCTGGGATTCTTGATGCTCTTATGAGCATGGAGCACAGTCATGTGAGGCTTGTCATCAA
Source organism: Pisolithus marmoratus (assembly GCA_024613145.1). NCBI lineage: Eukaryota > Fungi > Basidiomycota > Agaricomycetes > Boletales > Pisolithaceae > Pisolithus > Pisolithus marmoratus. The sequence continues at coordinate 220,684 of JANFAE010000128.1, forward strand.
GGTGGAGGTTCTTTATTCCTCACTCAATGTTCATGAGTGATTCCCAGAACTCACCAATGTCAGTCTCAACTTCATGCACACACTTCTCATGGCTTGTGATTTGAAAATCAACATATGCAAGTGAGCAATCAGTAGTTTTTTTGAGTGGGATAAACTAGACCATGCAGTTGGTGGTGTGGGGAATGGGTTTTCCCTACAGGAGTTTTTATTTTTATTCTGTGTTTCTCATATTCTAACTTGAATTTCTAGTTCGTTTATGTTTATTACTTTAGTGCGAGGTTTTATTGCTTAGTCAGCACTTTTTTACCTACTGGGCATGTACTTACTTTTCTAACAATTGAGTTACAAGTTGTGAGTTCAAGTTTGAGTTTCAAGTTTGAGTTTGAGAAGGTTGAGAGTGGCCTTTCTCTGTGTCTAGACAGCCTCAGACAGCCTCAGATGTCATCAGACAGTATCACTCTCCAGGCTATAGAAGCCCCTCTCACTGCAAGCATTTCACAATTTTTCCTCCCAAAATATGCTGAAAAAATTGAAGAAAGAGATACTCTTTTATTTTAGCTGTTTTCAAAGAAAAAAGGTGAATATAATGTAATAATTTCTTTGTCTTTTCTGCCAAAAAATATGAATTAATGGTAATGCCCATTAGGTTCTACACTAATGGGTATTAGCATCAACTAATGTTTTTTAGTAAATCATGCAAAGAAAACACAGCATTATTATTGCCTTTTCTCTTTGAAAACATGTGTCAAAAAAGAGTATCTCTTTCTTCTTTTTTTTCAGCATTTTTTCTCAAGAAAAATTGTGAAATGCTTGTGGTGTCTGGAAGTTCTCTCCTTCAGGTCATCTCTACCCATCTCCCCTAGTCTCTATTTTGCTTTTCCTACAGTGGTAAAGACAAGCCTTTAGGTGTGTCCTTGGTTAGAAGTTCCTTATATGCTATCTAAGGCATGATTAGGTACAAAGCTTCATCAGCAAATGTGCAAGGCTATTGCAAAATGCCAACCCATGCTCATGGCTGCCATCTGCAAATACAATGCTTACTGTGAGCAGCTCTGTCAACTATATGACCCCTCCTGGGCAATTCCTCTCCCTTCCTCACTGCCTACCAAACTTGTTGACTTACAAAATGATGTGAGCCTCATGGAGGATGTCTGGATCACCCCCTCTGTAGGGGAAACTCCCCATTGGTTAGAAGATGCTGATGTGTGAGATGGTATCTGAGTGCTTCTCAAGCAAGAACATTGCCTGGAAGAACAATGTCATCTCAGTTTAGAAGTGGACAATATGTGCCACTGGTTTGGATATGAACTTTCTGCCATTCAAGTGGCCTTACAACAGTCCAAAAGTGAGTTCTACTACATCAGAAGTCCTTTTCATGAATCAGTTATGTTGCAGACAGAAACTATCATTTAATTTTAAGACAGTGCCTTGAAGCCATACTTGAGCTGCAGGAGTGATGGCTGACAGCTCTATGCTCTCCTTCTCATTATGCTAACCAAGCACAAGTTTCCATCCAGCTTGCAGATGCTATTACAGGGGCCTCACTCCCCTTGCTCTCTTGGGTTTCACCAGTCATTGTTGATAATCACACCAACAGTGCTGAGGATGAGGACATGTGGGGAGTCACTGATTTGCTAGGTGCTAACCTGCTGGACCTGTCCCTTGAACCAGAACAAATCACACTCTCAGATGTCCTTGGAGTTGGCCTTCTTGATGACCAGGATGAGCTCAGGCTTGAATCTGAAACCTTGTCACAAGTGTCATTGAAATGAGAGATTCCTGGTGTATGAAGCATTTCTGCTATTAATCCTCTCTGATGTGTTCACAGGCACTGGATATTGATTCCATTATTGACTTGGAACAGGGCATTGATCTCCCAGCCATCACAGCACCTATAATATGGGCACCTGCTGGCTTCCCATGACAAACCTTCCTTTCCAGTGATACTGACATACTAATGTCACCTATTGGTCGACTCAATGACACCTGCATCAATGGTTGTGCCACTTTGTTGTACTCTATGTTCCATCCCACTGCAACTTCCTGCACTATACTTTCAACACATGACCTCCCCCACATTCACTTTAATGCCAAAGACAATGTACTCTGGCACAACCTCTCATGGACATGATTCTGGGAAAAGCCCATCTGGATCCTTCTGATCCATTGTTCATTGCCTGTGGGCCACTGGGTCCTTTGCACTATTAGGTTTCAATCTCAACAGCTCTTTCTGTTTGACAGCTTTGCAGAACAGAAACCTTGGAAGAATGACATTAAGGTGGGACATTTTTTGCAAACCAATTTTATTCTAACTCATTCACAGGACATCATGTGGCTCATTTGTCGACTTTCCAGCATGGCAACTTGGAGGTTGGGAACTACTCACCAAGATCAGGGCAACTGGACAGCCTATCCCATGTTGGTAAGTCTTGACAGAGTGATGATATAATGTCTAATTAGCATCACAGCTTGAACCATGCCAAACCAACAGTCATGATTGTGGCATCTGGGTGTTGGCACAGATGGCTGCCATTCTGAGGGGATACAAGGTCACTGGCATTGAAGAATCTGACATAAATCATTTCTGGCACTTCCTTGGCATTCTTATCCACTGTGTTGCAGTACTAACTTAATTGTGTCCACACTATATCTTCTAGTACTTATGTTCATATTATTGCGATTGATAGAGCTGGAATTGCATGCCTACAGACACTGATAGGAAGACCACATACTAGTAAGGGTACACAAAAAACAATGAAAGGCTGTGAGCCTCCCCACAGTGTTTCAGGATGGCTGGGTCTTGAGGAGCATGTGAAATTTCCAGAGAGTCATTGATGGTTGGAACAATAAACTTGCAGTGGGCCTCCATGTCCTTCTTGATGAGATAACAGGCACCTGGTGCAATGGAACAGACCAGTCAGAGTTGTATTCTATAGCCTGGAAGGGACACACACTGAATGGGAAGGTCCTCCAAGTCTTGGGTAATTCTGATGGGGGAGACATGTCTGTATTGAGGATGGATGGAGTGGACATTGCATTGTTGGCAGGTGAGGGTCATCACAGACAAGGATGGTCATAATTGTAGGTGAAGTGCTGGGGTGATGGTCCTTTGACCAAACTGGTTGTTGAGAGGAAACTACCTGGCTAAGAAAGGTGAAGCAGGTCCTTTCGATGTGCAGATCTACAGCCAATCCTCAAGTAATGATATGTATGCCCTGCACAAACCAATTGCTTCAGTGGTGCATCAGTCGAAACTAAGGGTTGTAGCATTACTAATAAATGGAAAATGATGTGGCAATGCATCATAAGAAAGGTTCCTTGGACAGCAGCATAATTAATGGTGGGGTAAGTCCTCATCTGGTAAGCAATGCTGGACACTTCAATGACTTTGTGTCAGTCTACAAAATGTTGGTATCAGGACATGACTGACCTTTGAACTTGGTTATTTGCACCATGCAGGTGACTGTGATGACAATTTTGGCCATAAAGCCAAAGGGTCCAATAAGGAGGACCTTCTTTGAGCCATGGTAAATAGCATACAGCTGCATTTGGAGAAGTACTGCCAAAATGAGTGATTGCATTGACTGTGTGAATAGGTGCATACTTTGCACAAGCCAGATCTCTATACAGTTAGCCCAGTCTTCAAGAATGAGGAAAAAAGGTCCAACTAACCTAGAGTCAGTTTGGAAGGGAAGTGCACTAATGAATAAGCTTATGACTGTTTGTCATGGTGGGAGACATAATAGTATACCACGTCATCATTGATAACACACTTGCACAAACCAAAGATACATACAACTGGAAATCTAGTTAGATGCATAGGCTGGTCACTGATTCAATATACTTGCTGTTCCCAAGGTAATCTTTACCAAAATGAAAACTGAGCAATGTGAGGAGCTTTACAAGGCTTCACCATATTCCATAACTTACTGGTTGTAGAAAGTCTGTTGTTATGTTTGAGTGCTGCCACATTTCACTTTGCGAAAGGACATACAATATGATTGAGGTTCCAACTAAGATGGATTTCTCAGTGAATACATTAGACTCAGTACAAAAGACATGTTCATGATGACAGTGCCCAGGGTGCTGATTTACAGTATTTTGACTATTGATATTCACCCCACATATGTAATTATAATATTGATTATTCCTGTTGAATGTTTCATTTAACAACTTTTTGACTCAACCTTCTCAGTGTCTAAGATACCACACAACTAGTATACTATGAAGTGTCCATCATCATCAACATAGTAACCTTGAGGGGTCAGCATCAAGCCCCAGTAGAAGAGACAGGGCTATGCATGTGGCATTGTATGATTTAGAGTAACCATTAATCTGGTTGGGGGGATACTGACCTCAAAGGCTGCAGTCCAGTGAAGGATTGCAGCATGCTGGAATGTGGGTAAGTCAATGTGGTGGAATGTATCATATAATCAGATGTACATTGGCATAATTATCCATCTCGTGGTAAGCAAGAGCCATGAAGAGGGGAACAAGTTGCCAGATGGAAACAAATGTGGTAGTAGGATGGCCAAGGTCCCTCTGAAGCCAAGTTGGTGGTGGCATGTCTGCATCGCTAACAGGGTGCCAAGTTTCCAGTATGACTGGTGGGCTCACCAAGAGATGTGACTTGAGGCATCACCTCTCACTAACCTGTGCATGTGAAATCCAGTAGTGAAAACCATGGGGATCCTGAGGCAGTTAAATGAATTAGCACTTGTGAAAGATGACTTCATATTTTACACTATGCAGTATACCTGTGGGAAAAGATGAACATGCTCACATGGGAGCATGTTCCGAGGGATGGTCCTTGGATCCATTGGGTTAGACACCTCATTCTCCTGAAAGATAGATGCTGCAGAAAGAACCTGGCAGGCAAATTAGCATGAGCAGTACACAACTCAAAAGACTGCTACCACAGGTGGCACAACTAATTGTGACATCTCATCTAACATATCCAGCCAGTCAGTGAAATCCACAAAAATCTGCCAGAGTTGCAGTTGCTATTTGCCATGGAGAACATCCTCCTCATCCTCACATTGTCTTACTTGAAAACCTGGTTTTCTGGCTGGGCAGTGGGCTATGGGTGGCTTTACAATATTGATAGGTGTTGGAAGCTATATGTAGGAATCAATATGCCTTTGGACTAGTTCTCTTGATCGAGACTGTTCTGCTCACCCTCTATCTCCTATCATCTCATAAATAGTTTTCTGGCTGGGTGGTGGGCTATGGGTGGCTTTACAATATTGATAGGCATTGGAAGCTATAAGTAGGAATCAATATGCCTTTGGACTATTTCTCTTGATCGAGACTGTTCTGCTCACCCTCTATCTCCTATCATCCCATAAGTAATGTGTCTATTTGGTATGCTATTTTATGGCTGAGGTATCTTCTTGTCCCTGATCCAAAAAAAAGCAATCACTAATAAATGCATGAGATGAAGGTTAAGAGGGATATGAAGGACATACCAAGTTGGAGACAATGATGAGATGGGATGACTGGTGAAGAGACACACAGACCATATCAAGTTGACTGAAACTGTAAGGCAAATAATGGAGAGGTTAACAATACAGGTGAAGAATGAATTTTGGCAGTGAGCTCACCAAAACCTTGTGTAGTGTGCACATGCAGGAGACCTTCACAAGAACAAATAGGCATCATTACATTAACTTCCCTCCTGCATTCTGATGGAAATCATTCTGCTCACCTCTATCTCTTATTATTTCATAACTTTTGGAACTTGCTGTCACCAAAGATGAAAATGTTTACTTTGGCAATAGGTCAGGGTGAATGGGCTCCTACAGACAGAGCCATGACATTGCATGCCTTAGACACAAGTAGCTATATGAATCATGAATAACACATCAGAGTTCACTGGAGGCATTATCCAATATTTGAACCACAAACAGTAAAGGAACATGAGAGAAAGAGATACTATGTTTAAGAAGATTAAACATTTTTACCATGTTCTCTTTGTGTTTTGAAACATAGTATCTACTTTTTCAATGTTTTATTTACTAAACATTGGTCTTTGCCCCCAGTGGTTTCTGTAGCCCAGATAGTATATTTGATCCAACCAGAAAACTTGTCACCTTGGATCTCATATTCATTGCATAGAGGTTCTGAGTGCACTTCTGACCTGCATCCCAAACAAGTGGACACCTGCAACTTTGCATGCACAACTTCTTCCTCATACCCCAAAGTGGCCATCTCTTGGGCCTTTGCATGCAAACCTTCTTGTGCATGTTTCAATCAGGACCATGGCTGGATAGCACCACACTTTCAGCATCCCATGGGCAGTGATGACTGTGGTACCATGAATATCTGTACCTGATGATTGAAGGAGGCATGATGATGTTGAGTGTACAGGGTCTCGATCCAAATGGAGCCTTGGGGGCCAGCAAACCTCTGATATAGAAAACAATTACATCAGCATGCATGTGCAAGTTGATAGAAGTGTTCAGGAGGACTTGGAAGATAGTGAGGAGATCATGTCCTTGAATAAGGTCTTGGATTGAGTATGTCATGACAAATGCTTTGACAACAGCACTGATGAAATATGGAGTGGTGAACATGATGGTGTATTTGGGTTGGAGACTAGTGGTCATCAGTTTTGAAGAACTCTTCACATTTTAATGAAGAATGGCTCACTGCATGATTGTTTGTTTCATTGCCATATATGATTCTTCAAATGTGACCAGATGACCACACATAAGCATGAACAGCATGGATGCATATGCTACCTTATCAAGAGTCAGGATAAAGAGGCAGCTCATGAACTAAAAAAGAACATTTGAAACCAGAAATTATAGATGGTGCCATATGTACATCCTCCACTTCCATGGCAACATCACTGCCATTTCTATCCTTTCCCACAAATAGATCACCATGGTTTACCTCACTGTGGACTGTAACAAAAATTATTTTCTGCCTGAAGTTCTGTGCAGTGAGCCTCGCACCCAAGAGATCTGCCTCTTTACTCCATCAAATGAGCTTTTCATCTGTTCCAAAATCAAAAATGACTTCTTCATACACTAGTGAGTCTTGTGTGTGGTAGTCCTCAAGGGAGGTATAGAGCAGTTTTGGGAGAGACCTGCAGTGTTCCATACCCACACAGACAAGATGAAGAATAAGGATTGGTTCAGCACATACTTGAGTCTTGGATGCCCTTTCACACACACCTCAGATGATAATGGGACCTTCAAGCACCTGAGCAGATCTCCCATTGGTATTGCACCTGAATGCCTTGGATTGCTGTCAAACTCAGTTAAGTTATTCAGGATGTCTACTCACATAGTAGGGTGATAGCTTGCACCCAGCATCATGCTCCCCTAGTTCATGGCAGCTGGGACATTTGAAACTGACATCCTCAGTGCAAATTTTGGGCTTGACCTCCACCAGACCAAGGCAGTATTGGCACACCACTCATGGACAGGTGTCACAACAGAACAAATACTTACTGCCATTATGGTAGAGGTAACAAAACTAGTGGTGTCAGTATTCTATGGTAGCACAAGTCAGAGAACTTACTCTGTTAGTATGCCATTGATGCATCTGTTGAGTGGCAGGCAATAGTATGTCACCATGCACTGGAGAAGCAGGGGGCATTGTCAGGGTACTTAGTGATGAAATAGACTCAACAGATGCACTCCTGGTTGCTCTGTTAGATGTGGCTCTGGCTGCTCTTGCTCTGCTGGAAATAACTCTGGCCATTCTGCCAGAAGTCATGCACATCTGCTTGAGTGAAGACTTCACCCAGGGTGTGGTCCCAGACATGGCTTTCTTTGCATTCATTGTTGTCCTGGCCATGTTTCCCTGTTTAGATACAGCTCAGCACTGCGTGAGTTTTTGGTCATGGTTACAGTACTATGTAAGTCCAAGACTGGTGATTGACTTATTGAGAATGGCAAACAAGAACAACCTCTAAGTGACCAAATTTGGACATTGGAGCCAGTTGCAGAGCACTTTGACACCTGTGTGTCACCATTCACATTACATATTAGTAACAAACATGTGACTCTATTACTACAGTGCTGCAGCACTCAGCAGTGACTTCATAGGTGGGAAATTCAATATAGAGATATAGTTCAATGTAATATGTGGTGCTAGTGAGATGTGGTTGATTTTCCACTACCAGGTATCCCCAGAATTATAAGTCTGATGCTGTGAGATACAGTCTCCAACTATTAGTAGAGTTTCTAATCTCTTATCCATCTCCTCATTGCTGGCAACAGCAAGCATGGTGCTGTGTGCCATATTCCTGCTCAATGACCATAGTTTATGGCCTGCTGGGCCATCCTGTCACTATTCATCACCTACCCCACTTTTTTTTCTACCCTGAATGGCCCCATCAACAGCTGCTTTTATCTGGTTGGGTATGCACATCAGCCAGCCATTGCTCTCCCATCTTGTCCTTACCACCACACTGCCAGATACCCATCTGTTCTTAGTGATGTCCCTGCCATCCTGCCTGGCCTCAACTTTCCATCCATCAACAGGCACTCACCTGCTCCTACTCCAGCTGCCATCAGGTTCTAGTGCTCCCTGGCTCCAGGCATATTTCGATGGTCTGCAGTGTGTATCAAGCATGGAGTTGACTTGAACATCAGTGGTAGTATGTAAGTTGGAATGGGCCTCTACCATCTGTTAACATTGACAGGTGCTTACCTGCTCCAACCTCCAGCTGCTATGAATTTCCAGTGCTCCCTGGCTCTCATATGTTGATGATCTGCAATGTAGATCAAGCATGGAGCCAACCTGTACATTGGTGGTAATATGTAAGTTGGGAATAGGCTTCTACTGTCTGTTAACACTGATGGGTACTCACCCTCCCCCTTACCTCTAGCTGCCGTCAGGTTCTAGTGCTCTCTAGCTTTAGCCATATGATCTGCAGCATAGATCAAGCATGGAGCTGACATCACTGACAAAGAAGACTGCATCAAAATTGATCCATAATCAAGCAAGTTGTGTTGCTTGTCATGAGCAACAATGAGCATGAGAGTCCTGACATCATGGGAAACAGCAAGCACAAGGTGGGTATTGTTGGGAAGCATGAATCCAATCTGATCTATATCTCTATATTGAATTTCCCACCTACAAAGTCAACTGCTGAGTGCTGCAACACTGTAGTACTTGGGAACTGCCTCTAGTTAGTAATGAGAATAGAGTCACATCACTGGGGACAAAAACCAATGTTTTGTAAATAAGACATTGAAAAAGCAGATACTATGTTTCAAAATACAAAGAGAACATGGTAAAATCATTCAATCTTCATAACATAGTATCTGTTTCTTTCATGTTCTTTCAATGTTTTTAACTCAAAAATTAGATAATGCCTCCAGTGCATGTTTGTTACTAATATGTAACATGAATGGTGACACACAGGTGCACTTCGAAGCTTCATTGTGATGCCACCCCCCACACTCATTGATATTTGTTGGCACAGTCCCTCCCACTCAGCTGATCCTTGTTGGAAGATGTATGCCTCCCATTTCAGCTCATCTTCGACTTCATCTGCTCACTGATGTTCATTGGGAAACATATGTCACCTGTCTCAGCAGATTTTCACCCCCTACCAACCCATTCCACTCATTGATATTTGTTGGCAGGCATACGTTGCCCATTTGATGAGTAGTACCTCTCTTCCACTTGCTGATCATCATTGGCAGATGTGTGTCACCCATCTCAGCAAATTGTCCCCCTTCCACACCACTCTAATACTCGTTGATATTCATTGGCAGATGTATGTCACCCTTTCAATGAGTAGTTCCTCTCCTTCACTCACTGATCATCATTGGCAGACATGTGTTGCCCATCTCAGCAGATTGTCACCCCCTCCTACCCCACTCTACTTGTTGATATTCATTGGCAGATGTATGTCACCCTTTCAATGAGTAGTTCCTCTCTTTCACTCACTGATCATCATTGGCAGACATGTGTTGCCTATCTCAGGAGATTGTCACCCACTCCTACCCCACTCTACTCATTGATATTCCTTGGCAGACATATGTTGCCCTTTCAATGAGTAGTTCCTCTCTTCCACTTGCTGTTCCTCATTGGCAGATGTGTGTTGCCCATGTCAGTGGATTGCCACCCTGTTCAGCTTGTTCATTCAAGGTAAATCCTAGATCCTAATCTGGACCTCATTTTACCTGAAATCTTTGTTGATGGTGATGGTGTGTTTTTATATTTGTGCCTTCATGTTGATGCCTTCTCTCATTTGAGGTTACACCTAGCTCCTAATCAAGACATCTTCCCATTACCTTACTGCCTTTCCATCACCTGTCATCACCCATGAGATCTTGTACAGTTCCTTCATATGGACATACAGGGAGACTAGGTTTGGGGTGGAAATTATGAGATCTGCAAATCACTGATGACCACATCAGATACTGCAGAGATGGTCTTTCATAGCTGATTCACCACTACTCCATTCATAGTAAGTGCACTTGGCTTCACGTACCCACCCTGGTCTTCATTTAGTCAGGTTGTTCCATACTTTTCTTCATTGATCTCCCATCCTGAACTTCAGTGATGGATGGCTTGGACCTCAATTTTCTTGAATTGCAGGTGGGCAGTGGGGGCTGGGCAAAGTTGTCTCCACCTCCAATCCTGACACCCACCTGGCTTCAGACTGCCATCAAGGCAACAAATCATGACAGTGGTCTCATATCCAAGGTGCAAGCTCATTGCACCCAGCAGACCATCTCACCTATACCCATGATAGAAACACCTGGCCTATCCCCCAGCAATGATCCATTCATCACATCACCTGATATTTGATGCACTTCAGAATTGTTTCAAGATGCAGAAAATGTCTCATTTTTCCATCATGGTCTGGGAGGCTCCACAGAGGGTGATAGTAACATGCATGCAGAACTTAACACTGTATGACTGGCCATCCTGATTTCCCCTTGTTTTAGTTGACTGTGCCCACTTGTCTAGGCTCTTGCAACTCACCAACACCACCCAGGTTGTTGCCCCTTGACTATGAGAAGAGAGGCTTCTTGGACCCCAGCAATACTACAGGCACTGACCCTGATACCAGTATGCCAGATTGACCATCCCTGGTTATTATTGTTGTTTCTGATCACATACACCATTTAGGCTCTTGCAACTCCCCAACACTGAAGGGTAAACTACTTGGCCATGAACAGAGAGGTTTGAAAGAATATGGTTATGCTGGCATTGATACTGGTATGGTTGACTGTTCCCACTTGTTGTTACTGTTTTATGACTCCACATACTCCCTAGGCTCTCACAATTCCCCAACACCAAAGGACAAGCCCCATGGCAATGAGCAAAGAGGTTCAGTGGAGCATGGTGATGACATGCATGTGTGCCTGGATACTGGAAGTGGGGAGGTGTCCTTATCCTCAGGGACTGCTCAAGCATCTAGTGTAGTTGGTGGGTTTGATTGTCATCCATGCTTCGTGTGTCCAGCATCTGAACATGCCACAGGAGGCTCCCTGGCACCTGCATGGTCAACTACAAACACCACAGACACCCTCCATGAACCTTGGTGCAACAGCCCAGTTGCTGCACCCCAGGACCTTGACCTTGGTGATAACAATATCAATCTAGATGAGATGCTCAACAAGTGTACATTTACAGTAGGAAGACCCTTGGAGGCTGTTCTAGACATGATCCAGGAGGGCCTGGACCATATCAATGTATACCTCACTGACCTTGCCACCCATTCTGGACAACCCCCTCAACAAATTATCGATTGCTTCCTCAAGCAATATGCCTGATCAAACCTGACAAATGACTGGAACGGGTATTCCAGGTATTTTACTTGCTACATGGTGCAGGAACTGGACCATCTGTGGATGACTGGAGCATCCACTGGCTCCATTGATAGCACACCATGTAAGGACATGTTGGGCATGTTCTGTGCTACTATTTTCTAAGTAAATCACAGCAGTCATGATCTGCAAAAAGTGCTATGAGTTGTTCAAGAAGGCATACCATGATACATGGCAAGAAATACTTGAGGAAAGTGCACAGTACACTGAAGCCAGCAAGACTGTTTCCCAACAGCAACAGTTATTCAACAAATCTGTGAAGTGATTCACTCAGTCAGTGAGTTTCCATATGACAGTGTTACAAACACTGTTTGACATCAGGAAAAACTGACAGTGCAATATTTGTTATAGACTGGAATAGTGCATCACTATTTGATATATAGTGAACTATAGCACTATTTTAACTATAAATCATGATGTCATAATGAAAGTTGTAGGGCTGGGTCACAGGATCATGGGAATATGCTTACCTCATTGATATGCCCAAAAATGGGTGAGAAAGTGGCAAAATACAAAAATAAATTGATGTCTCAAAATTTTTTTTCAAAGATGTCATAATGCAAGTTGTAGTACCTGACAAGAGGACCATGGAGGTATGCTTATGTCATCTATCTGTGCAAAAATGGTAGAGATATAGACAAAATACAATTAGTGTTGTGTAGTCTCCATTTTTATTACCAAAAGTGTAGTGTGCACTCTTTTGATTTGTTTGGTTGTGTTTGATTAGATAAGTGTCTGGTAGTGTCCTGACAGCACAATATTTGTCATATACTGAAATAGTGTGCAATTATTGCATATGTGGTGAACTATAGCAACATTATAACTATATGTTACCAGTTGCTCTAAATGTTTTCCCATGTGCAATGAATAGTTACAGAACATAAGATTTCCTTTATTTCATTGTTTTTACTAGGAAAGTGTACTGTAATGTTGGCATTTTTGACTACCAATTAAGGTAGTGTTATGTAGTCTACACTTTTATTACCAAAAAAGTGTAGTGTATTAAGTGTAGTGTTGTGTAGATTAGTATATAGTGACTAGGAAATGTGTGGGAAATGATTGGTAAGCTAAGACTCGCACTTACACAATGTGGTTAGCAGAATTTACACTGGGAGTAAATGTAGTAGGAAATGTGAATCAGAAATTCCAAGTTTAATCTGACATTTGTGTGTTGACACCATTTGAAGTATTGTCAGCAGAAAGAATGTTGGTGACAATTTGATATGTGGGCAGTCATGTTGCTGGCATGTAAATGTTGTCCAAAATAGGAAGTATCAGTGTTGAAAGTATGGTCATTGAAACTTGATATTCTGACAAACAATAGAAACAGAGTCCAAACTTGAAGTAAAAATTTATGTACAAGATGTAGGACTAAACTTCATGTACTGCCCATGAAATCCACATAATACATGAAGTTTGGTACTACATTTCATAGATGAACTTTTAGCTCAAATTTGGACTCTGTTTCTATTGTTTGTCAGTATATGAAGTTTCAATGACCATACTTTTGACACTGATACTTCCTATTTTGGACAACATTTACATGTGAGCAACATGACTGCCCACATATCAAATTGTCACCAACATTCTTTCCCCTGACAGTACTTCAAATGGTGTCAACACACAAATGTCAGATTAAACTTGGAATTTCTGATCCACATTTCCCACTACATTTACTCTCAGTGTAAATTCTGCTAACCACATTGTGTTAGACACTTAGAGTTGAAGTGCTGCAGTGGCCACTGGTCATGTGACTGTGAGAAGTTGAAATTTTCTCCCATGCTTGCACACACACTCAACTGCATCTCCTCTGCCCCACCTCCCACCTCTCCCCACTGCTGTCCCTCCACCAGATGAGGCTCTGTTCCAACAACAAGGTATGATCCCTGATGAGTCATCCTTCTCCCACTGACACTCCCCCACCTAAAGCCAGCAACAGCCCACCCAGAACAGCAACATCTGCAATGACTGGTGGGTAAGCCCCCCCTCCCTGGCCCTCCCTCTCTCATCCCTCCTCCTATCTAGCTCCTCTAGCACCAACAACCACCACCCCAACCCTCCTTCAAGGTAATTCCCCTCCTCCCCTTCTCCAGTCCAGATGCTGATGCCCATTCCCCCTCCCCCATCCATCTCATACATTGGTTTATTACCAAGTAGAATTATGTGTATGTATTGTAGATATTTTGCTAAATGCACTTGTTGTCTCCTTCATGAAAAGTGTGAACTAAAAGAAGCAAAAAAAGCAAAAATGGCAAAGTATGGCAAGATTGGGTTGACAACATTGTCACTCTATCTTGCTATTTATCCCTTTTTTTAGCTATATGTGTCTATTTGTGTTCTATATGTCACTATATTTAAGGGGGGATGGTTGAGGTGCCATAGATGCCATAGCTGTCCCTATTGCATCTTTAGTGATAAATAGTGGAATATAGCAATATATGGTGATAAAGAGTGAAAAATCACACTGTCAGTTTTTCCTGATGGAATGGAATTCTAGTTTACAGCTCTGTTGAAAGTGCATGGTATGGAAGCAGCATTTGTAATGGTGGGTAGTGTCATGAACCAAGATGCATCTCTGGGATACATATACACCATGCCTGGTGCAGAGGATGTGAGTTCACACATTGTACTCTTGCAATAAGCTCATCACTGTCTGGTGATGTGTAGTTTTTTATGGAGTGCTGTTGTGCTGACACCAATGCAATCATCAGACACTTCAAAGCTCATATATAGTAAGTATGATCTTTTGGTTCTACTTCCCATTCTGATGCTTGGTTGGTGTTATCAGCAACTGATTGTCTCTAGCATGTGTGACAGATGCATTCCACACAGACAAGTTGGACTGCAAAGGAAATGGAAAGGAATGTAATGATATGGGATGTGATATCATTGACCTAACATCTGATAATGATGTCCTTGCCCCAGACAATGGGAATGATGAATGAGAGGATCACAACTTAGTGAAGAAGCTCCTCATGTCTATGATCAGTTTGTTATATTACTCCATGCTGTGATCATGGGTCTCACTGGAATTCAGAGAACCATGGTCAGTCATGGGCCTCAGGAGAGCTGTTTCCCTGGAAACAGCTTCTGCAGAAACTTGGTCATAATGCACTTGTCTGCATAAATTGGCTGCATGAAGTGTTGTTTCCTGCCAAGAGTGCTCATCTCATAGCAAGCCTAAGGGCATCTCGGACCTGACTATCCTGGAATCTACACAGATCATCACAGCAATACAAGATAATGGACCACATAAATTACATTTTAAATTTGGTCCATACAGCAAATGTGAGTGGATGCAATGTTACTTGGCACCAAGGGCTAATCCACAAATAGCAGACCTCCTTGCATCAAAGTAACCAGTCATTATTGGCACACTGCCATTGCAGGATTCAAAATCATTGAAGGGGAAGAGAATATTCTACAGCAGCAAGACTGACTATGATGGCCCAGCA
This sequence comes from Pisolithus marmoratus, assembly GCA_024613145.1. Classification (NCBI taxonomy): domain Eukaryota; kingdom Fungi; phylum Basidiomycota; class Agaricomycetes; order Boletales; family Pisolithaceae; genus Pisolithus; species Pisolithus marmoratus. Next base: position 235,946 of record JANFAE010000128.1, read on the forward strand.
TGCCTTCCTAATCCAGCCATGACATGGGTTAAGAGGCAAGTAGGAGGTGGTGGAAAGGCTACTGATAGGATGGCCAGTGAAGATGAACATTCATGCCTATCCCCATTGCCTGCCCCAAGGACACTATGTTCTACATCACACAAGGGAGTGGCCAGAGAAATGAACTCATTAGTAAAAGGTGTACCAAAATCTACATATGGCCATAAGAAGGTGGAAGTAGTGATTCCTACTATGGCAGGGAAGGTGGGGAAGTGACCACCTAGTGTTATCACAGTCAGAGACTCCTCTGGGCATGATGCAACAAATGTTGGGGATGAAGACAAGGGGGATGCAGAAGACTATGGTAAACTCTTCCTTTTGGATGACGAGCAGGCCCCATCTACCCACAAATGCAAAGCAAAGTCCCAACAGTCCTTGCACCCTACAAACAGAGTGGCATCCTTGTTGAACAATTCCATGCAACTCCCCAATCCGAACATAGTGAAAATGTCCTCACAGACAAGATTAGTAATGAAGAAAAGAATTCAGGTCATTTTGCCACTCATTTCTGACTCATCGAGTGAAGAGAGGTTACCCAGAACTATCACATCCAGGAACCTCTCTAGGCCAGATGAAGCAAATGTCATGGACTGACACAAGGCTTGTGGCAATGCTGCTGAGCTTTTTGTTTCAGATGATGAGCCTACCCATAAGTGCAAGGAAAAACCACAAGGGTCCTCTCGCTCTACCAAACAACTGGCATCATCACTGGAAATGGACAGGACCCGGCTCTCTGGGCCCAAGGTCATGAAGACATTGTCACAAACAAGGCCAGTGATCAAGAAGCCTAGACTTTGCTTCATTTCACCACTAAGCTCCAAACTGTCTAGCAAAGAAGAGCTTGAGTCCCAACCTCCTGGAGATCAGTTGAATGTGACATTACCAATGGTGTCAGTCAAACACCAACAGTCCTCAGGGGAACTCCATATTGAGCAATGTAAGTTGTCATTTACTTGGGATGCCCACTTGACAGCTCATGCATGAACCTCAGCAGTAGGCTTGCAGACTGTTCCATCACCATCCCAGGAGGATCAACTACTGAGCCCTTCTCATGAATCCTGTCACAATGGACTACCAAACTTGCCTTCACATGAGGCTCCATGCAATGAAGGTGAGTCACTACAAGTGTCAACCTGGTCTGCTTAATTGAGTCTCAGTAGTGATGCAAACTGAGTGGACTGTGTCTCACTTGAAAGAGGATGAACAATTACCAAGTGGGTCATACCAAGAGCCCTGGCTTGAAGGTAAGACATCACAAGATCTGAATACAAACCCCACTTAATATATTTTCTTTAGCAGCACAATTGGAGGTCCCTCCACCACATATCCTTGGTGGCCAACCAATTGCAGGTCACCCATTACATGAGCCTGCTGGAAATCAAGTAACAGGTGCACCACACCAAGAGCCTCCCTGTGGTCTACTATGACTATGCCAGGAAGTTCCATTAACTAGTATACCTTACCATGACCATCATGAGGAGGAATGTAGGTAACCACCACTTGTATTTTACCACTAGTCTAACATGTGCCTCAGTGACAGTGACAGAATCTGATTCAACTGTGGGAGGTCAGGTGAGTCAAGGTGTACCCTCCCAAGTGCCTCAACATGATGAATGTGAGTTGCTATGGATTTCAGTCACTGCATGTCCAATGGGTGATGCTTTCACAGTGGCGGCTTCAATATTTTCACATGCTCTAAAGAGTATTCAACAGCAAAAATGACATGTTTTATTATGATTCAAATTACTGTCCTTTTCAGGCAAGTTTGCCATGTGAGAAAATTACCAAAAAAAGGTGCCTCATCTTCAGACTGCCTGTAGCACTTCGACAAGTGATTGGAATTCGAAGAAAATTATACTATTTGACTTGGACAATGCCAGAGAACTTGTTCTGGAGTGACCAGTCCAATAAAATCAACTATTTTACAATGTTGAAATCCCAAGGGCCTTGGGATTTACCATTCCATATGAAAAACTACTTGTGCTGCAGCTAATAACAACTGGTACCTAGAGCAGTTGTCCACCACACAATAAGTGAAGCATTTATCACCTTCATAGAACTCCAAGCACTGTATGATGGTAGTCACTAAATGTTTTCCTGCAAGACAGATAGACAAGGCTTTCAGTAGCAGCATAATATTGTCATTGGTAGGAAGTGAGATGCTCGTTGGTTGATGCAGTGCAGCACCAGGTGCTTATCCTCACCAGCAGGATGTGCCACAGCAACATTGTGCTGATTATGCATCTGCCAATCACCATTGGATATGAGGGAGATCACGGGAAATAAGTTGTGTCCTGGGGATCCATGCCAAGGGTTCGCATATCTTCAAATATATTGCCAGTTCAGATAAGAATGCCATTGGAATAGTCACCATAATCACCCAGCTGTCTCCATGAGGTGCAAGACCAACACAAGAATGCATTGCACAGCTCACCACAATCTGTTGACCAGAACATTTCTTGTTGACGAGGCAAGAGTGAGGGGGCAGAGACAATCCTGTGGATCCTTGGTGTGGAGACTGGTGCTGTCATGGGGGTGCAGGGCCAAGGGAGCTAGCAGCATTGGCATTGGATGGGAGGGGCAGGCACCTCAGGGGAGGTGGGAGATAGTGTGGCTCATCCATGTCCCCTGCAAATTGGTTTATCACTCAGCAGTTTGCTATAATCTATAGATACATAAGAGCAAAAAAAGACAGATGCCCAACTAATTCTCTGAATGGTGGAAGGATCAACCAAATGTTTGACTCTAAAGAACTCGTCAGGAGATCTTTCATCAAGAACATAGGTAGATAAAGTTACTTACTGAACAAGCACTCCATTTGACTTCTGATAACTGCCACTTCTCTTGCTCCTTGTACTATAATAATGGTTAGCAGGTATCCAAGTCTGAAGGAATGCATGTGTAATACCTTGTTATACAGCTGTTCAATCTTCTCCTGCCCCTTCCACTTGTTAATCTCATTGGCATCAGCAACTTTGAAGAATTGCGATGCCACCCTGACCTGCCATTTCAGCTTGATGGTGGTGATATTGTGGCAGCATTCTCGAGCTGTTAGCACCAACTCGGTATAGACCAGCCACTCGGGATTCTGATTAGAAATTACAAAGGACAGATGGATGTATGCTGGTGTACCCCCCACCCCCCACGAGAGTCTTGTACCCCTCTTGCAGATCTTTCTTTGCAGCATTTTGGAAGAAGCCTGAACACATTGCCTTCCAAACACGATTATAATCCCAGCCAGCTGATAAGATGTTGTGTTTGAGCCTAAGAGAGACAGATGTAAGCAAGCATTTGATGCTATCTTTTTCTGATGACTCACCGATCCATGATACCCATGAGCTGTTTACAAATATCCTGTGCTCGCCTCATACTTCGAGCTTGAATGAAGTTCTCATAACACCACAGGTTCGAATAGTTGGTGGCGTTCCAGCCATTATAGACTGTGAGTAGTGTCAAGTGATCACCTTCTGGTTGGTGAAACTTTGCCTTCTTGGAGTCTGCTTGTGCTTGTTTCTCCTTGAGCCAGTAGAATACAGTTTGCACAGACAACATGGCAATGATAGACAGGATCTCCTCAGAACAACCAAGTTCTATGGAGGCAATGAGCATCTTCGCAAGAGGAGGTTCCATAGGAAAGTTGGCCATCTTGTGCCCAAGGCGAGTCAAAAGCCCTTTGTCATCAAGCGCGGATAATGCGTATAGCGACTCCAATGCAGTTAACATCGTTGGAGTGGGTGATGGATCCATGAAATCAAAGCTGAGCAGGTCATTGATAGCCATCACCTTTAACAACAGGATGGTATGAGCAAGGTTAGTTCTCTGGATATCTGGGATCGAGGTAGGCAACATCTCACTGTGGTAGGCAGCTTCAGCATAAAGGTGATAGCATTTTCCAGGGCCAGTTTGCCCAGCACGACCTGATCATTGGTGGGCCTGAGCCTGAGATATCAGCATGACCACCAACGAGTCCATTCCGAGGCATGCATTGAAGCAATTTTGCTTTGAGAAACCTGGATCAATGATGTAGTATATGCTGGCTATGGTCAAACTTGTTTCAGCAACATTGGTAGCAATGACCACTTTGTGTGCTCCAGGAGGGGTTGGTTCAAACACATGAGACTGGACTTTGGAAGGCAGTGCAGAGTAAATTGGTAGGATGATGAGCTCCAGAACCTTGGGTTCAAGGGCTTTCATGCACTTGAATAAGATTTCGCAGGTGGTGTTGATCTCTGCCTGACCTGTCAAGAATAGGAGGATGTCCCCTGGTGGTTCAGAAAGGTGGATCTGCATTATGGTGATGAGAGATGTGTTGAGGTAATCACTCTCCAGTTCCTTGGTGTAAAGAATTTCAACTGGATACATCCGACCCAGGATGGTGAAGATAGGACAACCAAAGAAGTACTTTGAAAACTTCTCAGCATTGAGGGTAGCAGATGTGATGATCAACTTCAAGTCTGGGCATTTCTTCACAGCCTCTGCAAGTCAAGTTAGTATACGTGTATATGGCCATCATCATCACAATTCTGCTTACTTTTCAAACAAACCAAAAAGTACATCAGTGGCAGTGGTTCATTCGTGGGCTTCATCCAACATAGTTGTGGAGTATTGGCTGCAGAGCAGATCGATGACAGACTCTCGTTGAAGCATACCATCCATCATGTACTTGATTTTCGTCTCCAAGCTTGTGCAATCCTCAAATCGAATAGTGTAGCCAGCTTCCTGTCCCAGGCAACAACCAACTTCTTCCACCATGTGTTTCACTACTGACATGGCAGCCACACGACGTGGTTGAGTACAACTGATTTGACCTCTAGCAGCATATCCAGCTTCAGCAAGATACTGGGTCATTTGGGTGGTCTTTCCAGAACCCATATCACCAATGATGATAAGGACTTGATGCTGCACTCAAAGTCAACTATCTCCCACTCCATGAGCACATCAAACACGTACCCAATAAGATTTCACCAGCAGCGTCGATCCCTTCCTGACCTGTCAAGAATAGAAGAATGTCCCCTGGTGGTTCACAGAGGCAGATTGGCATCATGGTGATGGGAGCCAGACCAGGTGAGCACATAAGTCAGTTTATTCTGGAAGTACAAGAAGGGAGGAGGACGTACATTCATACTTGCAATGCTCATGCTGTTGAGGATTGGGCTGGCTCGTGATTGTTGAGAGGTGGTGGGGTGGGATGTCATGTCTGTGTTTGGATAGAATATACTTTGAGTGTGTCACATTTTGCTGGTTAGACAGCTTCAAACATGGCGGAAATTTGAAGTCAGAAGGTATGGTAGAATGAGAGCATGACACATAGCATTGCACAAAAATGAAAGACTAAAGATTTAGATATGGTTCATCTCTGTAGGAAAAATGCACTGTCCTGCTCGTAGCATCTCCAGATCCTCCTGTACATACTGCATGATCAAAATTGTGGTTCCGACTTCAATTCCAAGCCAGTCCTGCAGAGCTGGAATCTTGACAAAGTCAGGACTAAGTTGAGAGATTCGCAGGAAACCTTTTTCCTGCAGGACGTCCCCAAATGGCTGAAAGAGAATTCCATCTTTGCTGTGCTGCTCATCTTGATCAAGAGAGGAAAACCAGCTGATGATATCTGGGATTTCAGCAGTGGGTAAATGCTGACTTGGCAATGGCAAAGGCATAGCATGGTGGGGGGGGCATGCATTGTGAAACTGGGGATTAGCTGGGTTATTTTGCATGTAATCTTGCTGGAAACCTGTTGGAGGAGCCCATGGTGGCATGATGTAGATGGGGGGATAGTTATATTGCAGCACATTGGTGTGGAGTTCTTTTTGCATGGGGGGCACTGTCGCTTGGCTTCATGGTCTCAATTGGTGGAGATACAGTGTTGGAGGCTTCACATCAACTGTTGCCTTGCCCTCCATCTGGTGTGTAGTCAGTAAAAACACAGACTGAGATCAAATAAATGTATTACAATTTCTAATGCCCAGAAAGATAGGTTGCTGTGGGTTAGAGCATAACAGACATTACCACCACTCGGTGTGTAACACTGGCTAGGGCTGTCTGACCCCTGGCTTGAATGCATCTCGCATCTCCAATGGCGCTGGAGTTGCTCGAAAGTCTCCTCATAGTGGCTGGTTCCTTGCATCAAGTTGGATGACGTTGGCTGCTTCTGCTTTGCTTGGCATCCAGTCCCCTAAAAAACAAGTAAATTGTTACATATGATCATTTGAAACTTTGACTTGAATTCAAACTTACTGCTTTGTTACTGTTGGATGAACTGTTTGCATTCCTGTCATTCCCACTACCAACATCTTCGAAATACATGAGAACATTCTTGGGGGGACGAGTCGATGGCTTTCCATTTGCAAGGCAGGGTGGAACAATCAACACTGCAAGCATTTCACAATTTTTTTGCTAAAAAAATTCAAAAAAAAGAGAAGAAAATGATACTCTTTATTTTGGCATGTTTTTGCCAAAACTTATTGTAAA